>MJUU01066888.1:0-55571 GCA_002080025.1 Modiolus philippinarum
TTTTCATATATATTAATATAAATTTGAAACAAAATATCACGTCAGTGGACCTAAAAAATGATTTTGTCGGCTTAGACTCCTAATATGGTGTAGTATTTGTTTTAATATCATTTTTTATTTGAATTTTAGGCCAAGAATACAAACACTGAGACATTGATTATTGCAAAGTGAATATTATGCGCTTTATTTGGTATAATTTTGAATATGTGTACTAAATATTAAGACGTTTTATTATAAATTATGGCAATTATGCAAACACAGCCTTCAACATGTTTCAACTCTCAGTTTTGAGCATGGCTTGATAATGAGCCCCAGTGTACTATGCCTCCTGCACACGTACTAGCTGCACAATCTTTAGAAAGGCATTTAACTGATCAGAACCCTTAGTTTGTTCATGTTTTCAAAGAAGAAGCCACTCATATAAGTTTTATTCCAAGAAGATTAAACTTTGAACAATTATGGAATCCCTTGCCTAACACAAATACATACGTATCGCATAACAAGTTTTGCATTTTGCTGCAATCAATTCAAACGTATTCTTGGGTATGGAAGATCATTATCTTTTCAATGTGAGAACTTTCCCTACCTACTATGAAGCTTAACAAGAACAACTTAGCAGTAAAAAGGGGCCTTTAAAACTTAAGATATATGTATCTGTTATATTTTAACTCTGGCAGGTGATTGTTAGATTCCTTTATTTAAACATCATCCTTGTCCAAGTGTCAGCTGTGTAGAAAGGTTATAGCCGCAGCTGTGTAGAAAGGTTATAGCCGCTCATGTAACATATCGAAAAGGCAACCCTTTTCTCATTATAGACCAATTCTGTTAAAGGGCAGAAACAGAATGGAAGATATAACTAAGAGGTAACATGGTTTTTTTCTTTCGGAGGTTAAAAATACAAAGATATTGGAAAATAAGTGATAAAATTTCTTCGGAATATTTTTTACATATGCACAGATGATTCTTAAAAACAATCAATTATAATCCACGGCTAATTTATGTTGTTTCAAACCTCATTTCAAATACATAAAACAAATTTTACATCGGGAAAACCCACAAGAAAAAAATTAGAAAATATACAGCATCTACTTACTAAAATAAATCGTGTTCAGCTTATTTGGCAAATCGCCGGGTTAGAAAAAAAAAAAAAAAAAAAAAAAACTCGTACAAGGTCTTAAATACTAGCGAATAAACAAGGCAGATTACATAACAGAATATCATAAATACACTGAATTTTCACTTTAAAATACATTTTTTCAATTTTCAATTATATGCTTTGCACTCGGAACCAGCTTGGCATTTTGCATGCATAATTCTTATTAAATAAGTAATCTCATATATAATTATTTGCTTGGTTCCGAATGCAGGGCAGGGTTAAAACTCAGTTCGAATATACCCCATGTCGATTATTTTTCCATAGGCTCAATGTTAATTGCCATGAAGAGGGGTATTATAAATGAGCTTATTTTAATAGAATGAAGCAATGGTTTAAAAAAATTCACAAATGGTCATAAACTGCAAATGTGTATCAAAGAAATTATGTTTCTAATTATTTGTCAAATCAGTGGGTCGATTTTGCACGTTAATGCAACTCATCTTTTAGAACCAGATTATACTTATATGCCATTTATTTTAACATGAAAAATTAAAAACAGCATGAATTACGTGACATATTGCACATTCAAAGAAAATATCGAACATGAATTATGTTGTCTCATAAATTTATGCCCTTTTTGCTTTTTTATACCTTAATTTATATAAATTATTATTTCTATATGTAAATTTATATAGAGATTAAAAGCAAATTGATACATTTCATACACAAATCCATACCCGAATTTTGGCACATCCCCGTACACCAAAATAATAGAAATCCTCCGGGGTCATTATATTACCCATGTGAAATGTGTATTTTATATTTATGTTGAAACAAGATTTCTGTAGGTGTAATTTACGGTTTATGCATATTCTATACATCATTTAATGTGGCAAAAAATAACTCCGTTCTCACAATGATCATCTTGTATTTTATATGCTGGCAAACATTAAAAAATGTTAATTAAAAGAACAAACAAATTCATTTTGAAAATTGTACGTTGCCATCCATCCATCTTCATTAAGCAACAGACGACAATGAATTAGAACCGTAGGACATAAAGTAGGATAGGTTGAATTTTATAGGAACTCCTGACATAATTTTTGTGAGAAACTCTTGATTATTGTTAGACTAATAATGATTATATGGAGCATGATGATGCAGATAAGCACCATTGTTAGATCGCAAATTATATTTCTCAACTTCAAAGTAATGAATGAACAATGGTTTGCATTTTGCTTGCATTTTCTTTGCAATAAGCGGTCAAAGCATTGTAACCCAAAATTATTTAAACACCTTTTTTTCCAATAGCTCGAATATGTAGTAAAAACAATACTTAAAATGAACAAAATGAAATCATTTAAATATAATTAAAATTTATTCAACCTGAGATTTGTAGAGATTATATCACTGAAGTAGATGCCCATTATAGTTTTTGAATTTCAGAGGTTTCTCCTGGAAAAAACATGTATTTATCCTTTGTATGTAACATAGCGATTTTAGTATGCTGAACATTAACTTTTTCTGTTTAGTAATTTGCATTATACAGTCAAGAAAACAGTAAACACCTA
Source organism: Modiolus philippinarum (assembly GCA_002080025.1). Lineage (NCBI taxonomy): Eukaryota > Metazoa > Mollusca > Bivalvia > Mytilida > Modiolidae > Modiolus > Modiolus philippinarum. The sequence continues at coordinate 2,668 of MJUU01066888.1, forward strand.
CAATGGCCGAAAACTACAATCACATGCCACAACTAACAGGGGAACCGCACCAGAACAAAATGCATAACAGATTAAAGACAAACGTAAGCAACGATAGGAACTCGGGATAGTCGGATTAGAACCGGCACTAGCAAAAGCTAGCGGTAAGGTAAAACCGGTTTCTTGGGAACCCAAAACTCCCCTTCATCCTGTTTCCCTATAGTATAATAAACATACGAATAAAACCTAATACAGGTAGACAACTTACTCTATGACCACTATCTTGAAAAACTAAAGAATATGACAAAACGTAATTTAGAAAGACGGATCAAAGAGTGTTCCTTCAGATCATATTGGGTATTTGTTCTCTATCAGTTTTTTAACATAATAGAGTTTATGGCCTTCCAAATGTTTAGATTTTGTCTGCATTGAAGAGACATAAGTTGTCGAAATGGAGTATCTCCCTCATGCATAGCTTTGTCCTTAGCTGATTTTGGCTTTTATATTTAGATCCTGTTGGTCATTTGTTCTCTATCGGATTTTACACATATCAAGAGTCATGGATTTCCAAATGTTTTGATTTGATCCCTACTGAAGAGACATAAGTTGTCGAAATGCGCATATGCAGGGACTAAATTCACGGTTACTTCGGTATTTTCTTATTTTACACTGGGTCCCTTTTAGAAAACCTTTAAATCATTCATTCCTGAAAAGTGTTTCTTACATCAGGTTTGTATTAAGTACGCATGGTAAGAACATGATTATGAAACAATTGTATGATCAAAGTTCCATTTATAAATACAAGATTACCTTCACAACAGTTCAACATTGGACCGTATGTAGAATTGTTGTAAATAAATAAATAAATAAATACCGAAGTTACTTTGAATTTTGTTTCTACATATGCGTATTTCACAAATAATGTCTCCTCAGTGCAAGAGGAAATACTCCTTACTTTCAAATAAAATTTTTACTGAATTAAGGTATTGCAACTTTTGAAATAAAATCGGTTTTTCTGGCCAGCCCGATGCACTGGCTACTGGGTTGTTGAATACCCTCGAGGACTAACAGTTCACCAGCAGAGTCATCGATCCATTGGTAATAAGTAACAAAATACCGAAGTTACCGTGAATTTTGTTTCTGCATATGCGCATTTCGACAACTTATGTCTCTTTAATGCAGATTAAACCAAAAAATTTGGAAATCAATAAACCGAAATATGTGTAAAACCTGATAAAGAACAAATTACTAATATTATCTAAATAGACATGCAAAAATCAGCTAAGGACAGAACTATGCAAAAATTGCTAATTATTGACAAAATAGTCATATATGAAGATGGATTTAACTGTGCATAGTAACATGATGGTCATTTACCAATTTTTTAAACTTTTTACCGATCAGAAATCCAAACGGCAGCCACCGGGTAACATGGTTAAACATAAGATTTAGTAAAATGTTGTCATCTGTTCATTCTTTTAAAAATGTTTCATACATGAAGTTGATTGCAACTAGGCATGATAACATGATGCATAATTTTTGTACTAATCATATATCCGAGAAAACCGCAACCGCAGATCCCTGGCCTGAGGAAAACATGTAAATTTTTAGTTATTTTTTAAATTTTTAGTACAACCCTGCCAAACAATAAATTGAAAACAGTAATTGCAGATTTAATACATCAATGATTCTGCACTAAAACACAGAGAACACAGATGCACCTATTTAGTTATATGGAAAGAAAAGACATATCTCATTCAAACAAGAAGTACATTGAGACTGCCGTAATCAAAATGTTAGAATTTTTGATCGACAATATTTTTGTCGAATTCGGACGTCGTGTTTTCCAACAGACAATCATGATTCCTATGGGAAGTAACTGTGCGCCGCTTTTAGCACACCTTTTCCTTTACTCCAACGAGGCAAAGTTTTCACAAGGGAAAAGAAAGCAAAAACATTTAGCCCAGTCCTTTAATTTCAGCTTCCGCTACACAGACGATGTACTTTCTCTTAATAATCCTAGATTGAAGGAATATTTACATCAGATCTATTCCAATGAGCCTGAAATTAAAGAAACAACTAAACACCTACTTCAGCTTCGTACACAGATCTTTTATTGTGTATTGACGAAGATGGACGTTTGAAATCTAAGCTATATGACAAGCGTGATGATTTTAATTTCCCAATTGGTAACTTTCCCTTTCTTAGCAGTAATATACCTACCTCTCCAGCCTATGGAGTGTACATTTCACAGTTGATTAGTAACTGTCGGGCGTGTAGTTTGTACAGTGATTTTTTTAACAGAGCACAAACACTGTCCCAAAAGCTGATTAGTCAGGGATTTGTTCAACCTATGTTAATTTAATCCCCCCAAAAAATCAATGGCCGTCGCCATTACATCATTGAAAGATATGACGTGTCAGTATCCCAAATGAAAGGGGACATTTTCAGCTAGATTCAATTCTTCCCTGTCCAAGATTAATATCGACAAATCTTCAGGTGCTGATGGGTTAAATAATATTGTTCTAAAGAAATGTGCTCTGTCTTTATGTAAACCATTCACAAAAATATTTAACTATTGTCTATCAAATGGGGTATTTCCATCAATGTGGAAAACATCTAATATTTGCCCTGTATTTAAAAGTGGTGATAAACAAATTAAAACTAACTATAGACCAATAGCATTATTACCGACAATATCGAAATGTTTGGAGAAAATTATTTTTAAAAGACTGTATGATTATTTGATTGAAAATGATCTCCTTATTGAAAATAATAGTGGTTTTAAGAAGAATGATTCAACTGTTAATTTGCTTGTCAGTATGATCCATGATATTTATAAATCTATTGATAATGGTAGACATGTATGTGCTGTATTTATGGATGTTTCTAAAGCCTTTGACAAAGTTTGGCATGATGGATTACTTTTTAAACTAAAACAACTAGGAATTTGCGGAACCCTGTTTCAATTACTAAAAAATTACTTGTTTAATCGATCACAAAAAGTCGTTATAAGTGGTAAATCTTCAAAAGTTCAACATACAAATGCAGGTGTACCCCAGGGCTCCATATTAGGACCCTTATTATTTTTAGTGTACATAAATGATATAAATGAGAATATTGAAAGTGACATGAAACTTTTTGCTGATGACACAACATTATTAAAAGATATTGATAGTTTAGANATATATGATATTTTGTAATAAAAATAAAGAAATTCCTCATCCTGACCTTATTTTAGATAATGTGATCTTAAAACAGGTTAATGAACACAAACATCTTGGCTTAATTATATCTGAAAATTTATCATGGAGTAATCATATTACTACAATATGTAAGAAATCAAACAAAAGATTAGATATCATGTTTAGAATGAAAAGATTTTTACCAAGAACGTCATTAGAAAAGTTATATAAAAGTATGATTTTACCAATTCTTGACTACTGTGATATATTATATGATAACTGTCTGAAAAGTGAAAGTGATCTTTTAGAAAAAGTACAAAGAAGAGCTGCAATTCTTATAACCGGTGCTTTTAAAATAACAAAACACAAAGACTTATTAAATGAACTTGGACTAAATTTTTTGATGACACGACGTAAAATTCATAAACTTAATCTATTCTTTAAGATAATTAACCATGAGTGTCCTAATTATTTATTTGAGTGTTGTCCCTTAATTACTCATAACACACAAAATTATAATTTGCGTCGCATGGATAACATTTTGCCATTGCATGGACGCACAATTAAATTCTTATCATCTTATTTTCCATCAACGATTAAAGAGTGGAATAAGATTCCAGCTGATTACAAATTATCAGGTTCTTTAAATATTTTTAAAGAAAAAATTAACAAATATTTTTGCAAAAATAACAGCAAAAAAATTTATTCCTTTGGTCAGGGTAGGGGTAAAATAAACCATACTCGTATTAGACTCGGTTTGAGTGGTTTAAATGATCACTTATTTAAATATAACTTAATTGCCTCTCGGCTATGCAATAGATGTAATGCTAAAAAGCCTGAAACTATTGAGCACTTTTTTATTCAGTGTGATAGATATAAAAATTTAAGATTATTATTCTTCCAAAAAGTAAGAGCATTACTCTGTCCAAATGTAAATTTGATATCTTTTAAAGAAATTTTATGCAACTATTTAGTTAAAATCTTTATATTTGGTAATGATGATTTCTCAATGGATGACAACAAAATGTTATTTCAGTATGTGTTTGAATTTATAGAAAACAGTAAACGTTTTATGTAATTTATTTTACAAATTTGTGTCAGGACCTATTTGACTATACTACATTGTATGTGTGAGTATGTGAATGAGAGTTGTATTGTGTTTTGTCTTGTATTATATTGTCTTGTCTGTTTATGTTGAGGAGAGCAACTTTGTAGCCTTTGGGCTGTTTGTAATCCTCGAAAAATAAATAAAGCATTAAATTAAATTCTTCCCGAATTTGACTACCGCCTTTGACATTTTTCTGGATTGACCCACTCACAGTGTGACGGATGCTGTTAACAGAGCAGGACATGCTTACCCTTCCGGAGCACATGATGTCACTCTCAGTTTCACTGGAGTTCACACTGTGAGTGCCTTTGTTTGAATGTTGTGATTTCTATTTTTGTCCTATGTATCTATCTAACGTCCTGGTTTCTGTGTTCTTGATTTGGCCATGTCTTTAGACTTAAATTTTTGTAAATTCCACTCCCTTCTTCCTTCGGTATTCTACTGCCGTTCTGTATTATTCTTGTCAATTTGAATAATAACTATATAATTCAATACTGACATATATGGTGATATTAAGCGGTATGCAGAAGGATTTCATATCTCTTGGAAAACTTGGAATTTCGCATTTTTAATTCAATTTGACGACAAACTTTAATGGGCCAGCTGAAATCATAAATCTATTACATTTAGATTTTTCGTCAGATGCAATAAATTCGCCAATTTTTTGGGGGCAAAAATGAAGATTCTCTTGAAGAAAGCGTACTCGGTCGTTTTACGAACGGTTTCTTCTACCAAAATGGCAAGTATACATACGCTTCGAATTTCAAACTATTAAATATTCATGAATCAAACAGATGAAAACAACTTGAGAATCTTGCTTGAAGTGGATCTGATTTGTAAAATAGGATATTTTTGCAATTATTTGCCTTTCTTGGAAATTGATTTCACTCAGACATGTAAATTGGTATAAAAGAAAAATGCAAGTTCAAAATGAATTCAAACTCGTGTTGCATAAAAACAGTAAATGCACGTATTTCAAGGAGCAACATCTCTAATTTAATAAATATAACCGAGGCATCTGCCTCACTGATTCATCCTAAAAAAATTTCAGGTTTGGAGGAATTTAAATATAATTAAATTGAAAAAAGTGTTCGAATGATTTTGAGTTAAGGCGCTTTGACTGCTTGTTGTAAAAAAAATGGATTCGTTCATTTATTTGAATTTTGCAGTTGGGGACATATATAATTTGCAATTTAAAAATGACGCATTACCTTTATCATATTGAACCATATAATAATTATTAATTTATAACGGAATTTGGCAAATAATTAAGATTTTCTGACAGAAATCTTGTTTGAAGTACATATAAAATTCCGAGTATTTTACCATATGCCACGTGGATCTTATTACATTGTCGTTTATTAACTAATGAAAATTGATGGCAACGAATCAAATAAATAGGTTTGTTCTTTACTATTAACCCGGTGCATCTGTTGGTGGTCTGTTAGCCCAACGGGTTTTCACCAACCAAGTAGCCTGTATTTAGGAATTGGCTCGAAAACCGATTTTGTTTGGAAACATGCAATATCTAAATTTATGAAAATTTTGTTATCTCCTTATTGCAAAGCTCTGTTCTTAGCTGATTTTTGCTTTTTTATTTAGATCCTAGATGAGTAATTTGTTCTATATCATTTTTTTTTACAAATAGTTTGGTAATGGATTTCCAAATGCTTTGATTGGATCTGTAATGAAGAGAAATAAGTTGTCGAAATGGTCATATGATGAAACTAAATTCACAGTAACTTTCGGTATTTTACTATTCAGCATTTTTTTAAATGTTTGCCAGCACATAAAATTGCAAGCTGACGGGGTTATTCTATGTCATAATATATCTATAAACTCGCATGCAATACAATCCTAAAAAGTGAATAATACCTGCGTAAAATTCGTTCCGACATAAATGTAAAATTCACATTTCACATATGGCTTTATTGGCAAACAATATATAGACATGCAATAAAAGTGTAAGTTAAATATTTATATGACTTCGAGATGAAGTACAACAATAAAAGCGTTGTTCCTTTGCTTGTTTTTTACCATGTATTTGTAGAGATTTTGTCTCATGTACATATCCTTTTATTCACCATTTACGACTGGAGTTTGTCTCTCCTGCAGTGTGGAGTCCGTAAAAAGATTCCCCGTGCGAGAGATGTATGCTCTCTATATTTTTCAGTTATGGTGTACTTGTGCGTGAGAGAATTTCTCATATGGATATACTATTCATAATTTCATATTTTCGCATTTATTTTTGTAATTTCGAAATGTAATTCTGACCACCTGTTTTAAGTGCCCACATCTCACGATTTTATAACGCCAAGTTTTCTTACATTCGACTTGATGAGTGCCCTGTGTTTGTCTATATGTTGTGGTCGTCCACTAGCTTGAGACACTAGTGCTTTTGTCGGGCAAGGGATGACAGTGATTGTACGAGCACTTTGCCAGTTTCATTAATGTTCGTTGACAATCCCGCACCCATGACCAATGAAGACATGGATGTAGCGTTGCTCGACAATAAGCAAAGAATTCCGCTTAAACCGGTGCTAGGGGCCGTCTTGAACATACTATGAGGTATGAGCAAAGCTAATTTTTGAAGGCCTCATGGTGATTTCAAGATGAAAAACAACAATAAAAGCGTTGTTCCTTTGCTTTGTCTCTTGTACATTTACTCCATATCCTTTTATTCACCATCCAATTAGAAGCAATGTAATTGTTGTAGATATAAAAAATGAGATATATCATATCATATTTTCTGTAAAGTATGTGTAATTTAACGGTCACTCATGAATAAAAACGAGTTATCAAGGATAACTCATTTATACGAGGGCGGCAAATGTAATTCTCATGAATATTTATAAGTCACGTGTACACACAATTAGATGTGAAGTTGATGAGCACAGGCTTGAAATTATTGATCTGTTTAAAATTTGTTTTTTCTTTATTGTATGTGAATATTTGCTTCAAAAATGGAATATATCATGAAGCGTGTGTAGTCTACTTGACTTTCATTACTTGAACAATATATACGAAGTTATTTTGCATCGTTCAATAACTTTGAAGATTTATGTAATCAACGAATGGTCAAAATGGCGATGGCGAGGTGGACATGAAGACTTAATCAATATACATTATTGAATTAAAAGTGTTTCTGGAGACCGAGACCAGTAGAAGTATTTGAGGAATGGATTATCTATTGTACACAAGTGAAAGAAGTTCTTGAAATTATTGACAAAACTTAAATTCGTATATTTATCAGGAGAAGATAGACTTGACGATTACATAATAGGCTAGCTATAGTTTCAAGAGTGATTGACAGAGTGGGCGTGGACAATCTCGTTTTAGTGGTGGCGCTTCAGTAGGCAATACACTTAGAAAGTGTAAACAAGACTTTCAAAGTTAAGTAGGTCTGTACTGTAGATAGTCACACACACACACACACACACACACACACACACACACATACGGAGGACCGATAATTCACTATGAGAACTTTCGTTCTTGGTAGTTCGCATGTCACACGCATTAAAAAATATTTGGAAGAAAAATCAGACTTTAATTTGAAAGAACACGAGGTCAAAATTCAGGGCGTTAACGGTGGGATGGTAAATTCACTATATCATTATCTGATAGACGTTTATGATTTCAGACCAGATCTAGTTTTTCTGCAAATAGGTAGTAATGATATAGGTAGTAGTGACAATAGCGTTATTAATGTGTGTTTAGCAATTGAACATTTTATGGATGTGTTGTTATCCCTAAATATACCACAAGTTATGGTGGGGATGTTGTTTAACAGACAGAGAGTACTAAAAAACGAGGATTGACACTTCATCAATATAATGAGAGGGTATATGCATTGAACTGCCAGCTTTACAGACTGTCATTGAAATATTTGCATTGCATGACTTTCTAGGTCCATCGAGGGCTTCAATTCCCAAATTGTAAAATCATTGACAAGCACTTGAATGGGGAAGGGAATAGACGTTTTCGGGCAAGTTTAAGAGGTGCCTTACTGTATTGCCAAAAAAGTTACTATGGTAAATAGCGCATTCAACATTTTATAATGTACAATTTTATGTATTAATGCTATGATAGTCTAAATAATGGTATACATGACGGCTACTTGCCGGATAGGTTAGTATTCACAGGATAAACAACAGCTACATGCTGATAGAATGGTACATGTATCAAAAAAGGGGCTCACCAGCTAGTGTATTACGTGAACAACAGCTACTTGCTGTTAGTAGTAAGGCATATGTTTTTGCAAAAAAAAAAAAGTTAATTGCTAAACGGTATGCTACAGGACAAAAAACAGCTTCTTTCTGATTGATGAGTGTAACAGCTAAAAAAAAGGCTAATTGCTAAACGGCATGCTACAGAACAAATAACAGCTACTTGCTGATTGATGAGTGTAACAGCTACTTGCTGATTGATGAGTTTAACAGCTACTCGCTGATTGATGAGTTTTAACAGCTACTTGCTGATTCATGAGTTTTAACAGCTACTTGCTGATTCATGAGTTTACCAGCTACTTGCTGATTGAAGAGTTTAATAGCTAATTGCTGATTAGCTAATTGCAGCACAATTTGAACACCTACTTTGCTATGTTTATACTGAAGTCTTGTGTATTAATGTTAGCGGACGGTGGATAATTTACATGAGTGACCACTTAATATAAGCTTAAAGCATATTACTCATGGTTTTTAAAACAACAGGCCTATTCAGGCATGTACTTGTAGGTTATAATTAATGATGAGCTGTTATTCATGTTGCTTTATCGTTGTAGGATGCCATCCACTAACCCACCTAAGGAGAGGCGTTCCAGTAGAATCAGAGTGCATAATGTATCTGGGGGAAGGAGACTGCGTTCAAAGCCGCCATCAAGAAGTTTAAATCAAGATGTGAATTTGAACAGTGAACCAGCTGTAAAGAAAGTGCCACCTACGCATAACAATATTCAAACTCAGGATGACACAATTCTGTTGCAGAATTTGAGCCAACCAACGAACAATGCTAATGTTACTTTGCAATGCTGAACAGTCTGAATGAATCAGTCCAGTCATTACAACAAGAAATGCGCTCCGTTAAAAGCTATTTGGAGCAAGGACAAACCATTGTGAATAATTCAAATCACCAGGGACAAGGATTTTCTAGCCGAATGAATTTAAATATTCCTGAAATACAGAAAAATTCGTCTCAAGTTCCAGTATTTTACTAGATTTATTTAGTTTGTTGACGAACCCAGATCCTTGAGATAAATAAAGACATGAGTGTAACGTTGCATGAGCAAAAATCATTGTTGAAGAGCCCATGGCGACTCTCAGACGAAGAATAAATATAAAAGCGTTTTTCCTTTTCTTGGTTCTCCAAGGTATTTGTAGAAACTTTGTCTTTACTCCATATCCTTTCATTTTTTATTATCAGTTGCGCTGAGGGTTAACAAAAGCGTAGCGTCACAAAATGTTATAACACGTGCAAGAAAACTCCGGGACATCGTGGACATATTATCCCTGTAGGGAAAAGGATTCGTCTACTGCTCTGCATATATCACCCGTCCCGTGCGAAACATTGGCAGTAGGATACCGGAGGAACAAATGACTGATAGTCAAATCCAAAATACGAAAAAAGTCTCTATCATCCCTGAAAATTGGTTACAATTTGTATTAAGATATTTTAATGCCCATATTTCTACATCAAAAAGTGATTTCTTCTCAGTAGTGTGAATTACGTCCATCTTTTTTCCAACGGGGAAATTTTCTATTCCAGATATCTCACAGCAAAGATTATGGTCAGACAATGAGTATCTCACTTTCATTACACGAATTTGTTTGGATGACTTGGTATACAAATATTTGTTTGTAAACGCATGCCATGCTTCATCCATAACATGGATTAATCACTGACTCATACAAATTCTTTTGAATAATATTTTTCTCTATGACACAATAATATCCCGAATACTTGAAAAGGACCCTTATTTCTGTAACTCAAAAATAAATGAATGAAGAAATACAAAACAGTTTTTTTGGCTCATGCCAATACTAAATCCGGCTGTCCAAATGTTCCTTTTGTTGTTTACGTTTGTTTTTTTACTTTGATTTGTTGTTTTCTTCTTGTGCAGTTCCTTATTACATTGTAGAATTTGACTGTTTTTTTCGGCCATTTTCGATGTATTCTGTTGCCTTTTTTATTCTTTATACAGAGGAAGAAATGAATTTTCATTCATAAAGGACATGTAAATTATTTTTGTTGGTAGTAAATACATAAAATACCGAAGTTTAATCAAAAACAGTACATTTCGTTATGCTGTACACGTATTTCAAGGAGTAACCTCCCGTCAGCAGCATTAAAATCGAATGATATGGAAACTTATTGTACAGAAAATTCTTAATGGAAATATTTCAATTAGATTTCATTTCTTTTTTTTTATATCAATAACAATTACACATGAGAGACATTTGAAGACAAATCCTTCTATTCAAACTCCCAAAGATATCTTCTTGACATTCCATCTGTACTTTATTAATGAACTAAGCTTTAAATTAAGCTTAAAAAAATAGAGGTTCACCGACTTATTTTTCAGAGCTATGACGTCAGCTTTATTTACCTTTTTTGAGGTATCGATTATATGCTATTTGGCCTATATTATTACTATATATTTCGTTTAGAATGAACTGAAATTATTTTAAAGTCTTCATGGTGTGTACAAAAGCAGTATATAACAATAACGGAAAAATATGCAATTTTTCTGTCTAAACGCCTCAATTTTCAAGTTCCTGCCATTTTTGTCGGGTACTTGGAATATGACAAAATTGCCAATAGCAAAAAATTGACCAGTGATTATTTAATTATATTTTCACAGAAGACAGAGACCAACATCCTCGGACGGATTAAGTAAATAAAAGAAAATAGGGTCTCCGAAACAGGGAACAAGATATTTGAAAAAAAAACATGTCAATTGTGAATAAAAGGATATGGAGTAAAGACCGAAAATGGCTAGAATAAGAAAGAGGTATGTTTTGCAATTTTTGGCAATTGCAGGTATTTGCTGTTATATTTTCTTTGTAATAACAATATGAACACGTTCGACGTCTTTCAAATTTGCGGAATTATATTTTTTTTCATTTTCGTTACTTTTATCAATTTCTGTTGGCTGGGTGAAGATTGAAATAACAAATGGGTATGCTACCTACAAGATTTATCCATTTGACCGCATTTACACAAATTAGAAGGTTTCTTTGAAATTTCAATTGTCAGGTAGGATAAAAGAAATTCAATTTTTGACAAACTTTGAAATGAAGTGATCTATAGAGTATTTGATTTAAATGAGCCCGTTTTTCTGTACGTGTTAGGACTGACCCTAAAGTCGGTCCATGTACCGGGGAAAATTCCTGGAAATTTTGCAACGTCATAAATGAATTACAAAACATTAAAACAAAGTTTGCAGGAATTTTGCGACGTTATTAAGGAATTTCAAAACAGCAGCAGCAAAATATGCAGAACCAATAGTAGGATATGCCTATAAATGATGTCGAATTAACACTATAAGTTTATGTCTTTATATTGCTTGATGCTAAAGCCATGTGAAATGTGTACATGTTATTGACATTTATGTCGAAACGAAATTACCAGTTGTTGAACTTAGTCATTTTTACTTGAATTGTCTGCCTATAGGGTACCCCATTGGTCCAGATTAACATAAAACAAATATACCACTTCAAAGCAAGGCTAAATTTTTTGACTGTAAAAAGGTGTGCATTCAGATATTCAGGATTTACCTATGGGTAACATATACTGTCCATGTAAAAGACCACTTATGGATGTAAACAGATTGACAGCTTTCTCCTTGTTTTTTTTTTGGTTTTTTTTTGTTTTTTTGTTTGTTTTTTTTGGACGGCTTTTATCATTTCATTTTAATGCTGTTTATATTTTGCAGATCATAAGTACATATATCAAAGGTGTGAGTGTCACTTTGATTTTGATTTCTTATAATTCATGCCAAAATTACCAGTTGTTGAACTTGGTCATTTTTACATCAAATATTTCTCGATTGGGTACCCCTTTTGTCCGGAATAAATATCCTACAGCTTTTAAGATAGAATATTTGCATTTTGAAGATCATTTGTACATAATTTTAAAGGTGTGCATGTGATTTTGATTTTGATTTCTGATAATTTATGCCAAAATCACCAGTTATTGAAATAAGTAATTTTTACGTCAAATGTCTGCCTATAGGGTACCCCTTTTGTCCGGAGCAAATCTCCTACAGTATTTTGAGAAAGAAAGTTTATATTTTGCAGATCATTTGTACATATATCAAAAGTGTGCATGTTACTTTAATTTTAATTTCTGATAATGTACATGTATGCAAAAATTACCAGTTGTTGAACTTAGTCATTTTTATTTCAATTACTATATATATATAGTATCTGCCTATAGGGTATCCCATTTGTCCAGATTAACTTTAAACAAATATGCCACTTCAAAGCAAGGCTAAATATTTAGTCTGTAAAAAAACTGTGCATTTCAGATATTCAGGATTGACCTATGGGTAACATATACTGTCCATGTAAAAGACCACTTATGAATGTAAACAGATTGACAGCTTTCCCCTTGGTTTTTTTGTTTGTTTGTTTTTTTTTTTGACGGCTTTTATCATTTCATTTTAATGCTGATGATGAGTAGTTACTCCTTGAAACACGTCTGCTGTTTATCATGCAGTTTGTGTATTTTTGATTTTTGTATTACTGTATTACTATATATATATACCTAGTGATTAAGATTATTAGCTTACCATAGTAGGGTGCCCAATTGCAGCAAGACGCTTAGTTTGCGAATTTGGGTTAACGGAATAACAAACGACTAATGTTCGTTTTATAGGCTGAAATAGTTATTAAATTCTATATTTTTCATTGTAGTAGAAAGTTTCTGTGGTCACGATTTCTGTAATTTCTCATTTTTAAGGGGTACCCTATAGCAGAGCTTTAGATATGGTATCTTAGAATTTACAGAAATTAGTAGGAGTCTCTGATATCCTAAAAAGAAGTTTTTTGTGAACGTCAAGACCTAAAATATTGCATTGCTAGCTAGGATGTAACTTATTATTCTGGAAACCGTACAAAGCGCAACAACTCTAATCCATATGAAGGTAAAATAAAATGGTAGACCAAGCCTTATCAAATTATTTAGATCTGCTGAAGATTCTATATCAGTCAAATTTCGAATTTTCATGTTCAAGTATATGTTAATGTTTTCACATTTAAATTGATATTTCACTATCCATGTAGATGATAATACCTGTTTTGGACCTTTTTTATTGGTCCTATAGAGTTTAATGGTATTTTGTGTTTTTATGGAAATTTACGTATGCCATGCCAAAAACAAAAATGTGACATATTTTGTCGAGGTTTTATTCAATTTTGAAACGAATACCGAAGCAAGAACGAGGAAAGGGGAAATTCTAAAATCATAAATGTAATATCACTGCAATTCACAGCAACACGAATTGAGACTGTATGACAAAAACAAAACAAATAAACCAAAAAGAACAAGAACGTCACAAAACTAAAGCACTAGCAGTGTGAACCCCTATAAAAACTGAGGTGCTCCAGAAGGGTAAGCATGATCTGCTCCACGCGTGGCACCCGTCACGCTGCCAGTGAATAGTCCGGTTTTGTCACAGTCGGTGTTAGTCAGTCCGGTAACAAACTATGGATCTACCAAAAGATATCTGTTCTCATTTGAGAAACAGAAACATTGTAATGGTCTGTCAAATCGTGGTGACGACCGTAAAACTTCTGTTGTGACAATTGCAACAGTGACTGAACATACCCTTGATGTATAAGTTTTTGAGACAGTACTTTCGCTCTGTTGACAAAATCGCTGCACAATCTACAGGCAAGGCAATAGCGAATCAGTTGTGAAATGTACACGCCATATGCCGGAGAAGTGGGAATATTACTGCTAAAAAAAGGAAGTTCACCATTGGAAAGTCGAAATCATCACGCTTGTCGTAAAGTTTGGTTTTCGGACGTCCAGAGTTGTCAATGTAGATGTATAGGCCCAGGTATGATACTGATGATTGTGTATCAGTGGTCTCTTTAATTTCGAGTCTATTTGGGTATATAAGATGAAAGTTATCCTTGAATTGAGGATTGTTCAATAAAAGAACATCATCCTTATAACGGAAACTGAAATTAAAGGATTTTGCCAGCTTATTGTCTTTTTTCTTCAACCTGGCTTCATACGAATAAAGAAACAAATCTGCTAAAGTGGCGCACAATTAGTCCCCATAGGTATCCCTATTGTCTGCTGGAAAACTTGTCCTCCAAATTCTACAAATAGGTTATCAATCAAGATTTCCAGCATTGCAATGGCATCCTCCTCTGTATACTTTTTGTGTGAAGCAGTGTGATGATTAACAAGATATGCCCCATCTTTACCTATCACTAAAATGAATATCTTCTTTCACCCTTTTTATTACAGAAAGACTGGTGTATTAAATCCCTGAGTACTGACTTAAGCTTATCGTGTGGAAGAGTAGTATAGAGAGTAGAAAAATCAAATGTTATGAAACTGTTGCAGTTGTTGCGTGAAGTTGAAGATAGATATTCCAATAAGTCTTTTGAGTTTTTGAGAATCCACATCTGAATCACTCCACTTGTTGAGTATACTTTATCACTATATATCTTGAGGCCATATTTGACTGCAGTAAGTAATGAAGTGAGGAGCTTAGAAAGGAGTTTTGTTGTGCATTTGGCAGAATGAGCAAGTATCTCTGTTTGTAAGGGCATTCATGTTATTTAGGTACTCAGTAGATACAAGGCAGGTTGTTGTTCTCTTCACTCAAACTGATACCAAAGGAAGACAATACTGATTTGTACTTGTTTAGTATGTCCTCCCTAGGTATGGTGGAGAGCTTGTATATGGGGTTGCCAAATGAATTGTCAATGCCCATCTCCTTCATGAAGCAGTCAATGTAATGTCTTTTGCAGATAAATGTGATGTTGTTATGGGCCTTGTCAGCTGGTACGATGACATAATTGTCATGAGGAAGGACAATGATTTTTCTACATCGGGATCATCGAATATGCTTTTTGAATTGGGGCTAATGGTTTTCTTTAGACGCCTCATTCGAGTAACAATCAATGACTTTATGGACCTGATCCAGTCGGACAGTGTTTCAACTTTTTCCTTCTCTCTCTTAGCCCATTGTTTAGCGTATTCCTCAAATGCGTCCATCACTATTATAAACTTATGTTTCCAATTGATGGGTTGGGGTTCACGATATTTGGACCTTTTGTGAAGAGATCACGTAGTTTCTCATTGTTAACGATGTTGAGGTCCCTGTAATAATGTGACCGGCAGGAGCGTATATAAATGGGGAAGAGAGAAAAGAACAATCAGGTGGTTTTGATTTGAATTCATCAATTTGGACATCTCGCAATACCCGTTTGTGATTGAAGATGTTAGTTTAAATTGGTTTTGTATATGTATAAGATATAAAAGGAACTGTTTGATCTATAAGATATGGTGGTATCTTGGCGGTAACAACGGTTCCTTTTAACAATGGTTTATCAAAAACTTAGAAATTACTATTCATAATAATTAAAAGCGTCCTTTACATATTTCAGGTTCAAATAATTTAAATTGCCTACCACAAAAAGCAAACTCTGTCCTGGAAACCTTTTTTAATGAAGATAAAAGACAAGCCATTATAAAAAAATAAAGCAACGAAACGTCTGTATAAAATTAACATTATTTTTTTTAAATTTCGCGAGAGGTTTGTTTGCAAAATGAAGCCAACTTTTAGTTTCATTGGACTTCTCTGAATTTTAGGAAATGACCTTTAACCCCACTATAAATAAAATGTGACCACTTTCGATCTCTACGACATTGTTATTTCGATGCGCCATGATGCAGATTTAAAAAATCGGACAAATGTATGGTAAGATCTACCTGTCCTGTATTAGTACACGTAGTGGCGAGGTATTATGTGATACCCTCAGTCGTGTGTCCGTCCGTACGTCTGTCCGGCCAAGTTTGATTTTGGGTTCAGAGGTCCAAGGGGTTCTGGAGTTATGCCACTTGAAACTTTGAAATTTAGCAAATTCTAGGGTTTCCGACTCATAACTTGTGAACAAAATATTCTTTAATTCTTTTTCGAAATAAATACTTCTCAAATAATGTTAGATGAATTCAATAAACAACATGTTTAGAAATTGATCTCTGTCTTGCTGATTGGTCAATCATGTTAATGCCTCGTGTCTGTTTCTAGAAATAGTGCAACCGGATGTTGATGAAATTAACACCGGCATTATTGTATAACGAGATGGTTTTTGCATTTTTATGACTAAGATAACTCAATTTGTTAACAATATGACATTTTTATCAAAAATATTATATTCAACACCCCTTTCAATGAATGGCCCAATGATACACATAGAAACAGTGATAGCAACAAGATGGCGGCATTCTTGAGACTGGAGACTACGGAGATCGCTTTACTTCAAATATTAAAGAAACAATCTCTAACATTGTTTTCTGGTTTATAATGATAATTTCTCACATCTCGATAGTTAGATTTTCACATCTTAAAGTTCTCGGGTAAACCTCTAACTTTAAAATGTGTAAGTTTTAACTATTTCGATGTGAGAAATATACGTAATAAACTGGAAACAATGTTAGAGACTATATATATATATATATATATATATATATATATATATATATATATATATATATATGAAAAACCTAAAACAAAGCAACAACACCAATGCTACCGTTGTGCTATCTCTTTTTTGAAGTTTATATATATATGTATATATATTGTCTTTAAACTTGGTATGTAACTTGTTTACGCCAAGACTCAAGTCAAGTTCGATTTGGGTTTAGAGGTCTCAGGGGTTCTGAAGTTATGCCCCTTGAAACGTTGATTTTTTTTTTGTATTTTAGGGTTTCCGACTGGTAACTTTTGAATGAAATATTATACTGTCTTCTAATTAGGTATGTATGTCCTTGTTAACCATAAAACACAGACCAAGTATAATTTTGGCTTCAGAAGTACACAGGGATCTGGAGTCATGCCTATTAAAACTTTGAAATTTTGTGCACCATTACTATTTTCTATGTTTTGTATGGTATGGATTTTGTATTGCCAATCCTAGCTTCCTATAATTTTTGTATCAGGTTATTGTCTTTAAAACTGTTCTGCTAATAATACATGTGTATATATCTTTTATATTGTAAAATCCTGCAATGTTAAAAATTAAATTTTATTAAAAATTTAGATTTGATATACTTTTTCTAATATATAAAGCTAAAAAACGCTTCGCTGTAATCCATAAAAGAATTTAGGTGAATAAAATTTATAGACAATAACTTAAAGGAAATTACGATAATTTAAAAAACTACAACTTTAACGATAAAACAGACATTCCTATGAATTAACAAAAGAAAACGGATAATTGCTATGTGTTTTGGGAAACTAATGTGTTATGCGATTCATTTTCTCTACTCTTATTATCGTTGCCTTGAATGCAGAAGTTGTACCAAAATGATGTGTGTAATCGAATGTTTTAAGGTAGATCGTTGCCTTAGGCTATTAAATCACCTGTTTTAAGATAATTTAATAAAATTTGGTAAAACGATTTATATGGCATATCTTAAAATATTAAATGTAGGTAACAATAAAATTATCGAACTGATTTGTTAAGAGCAATGAGGCAAAATGAACAAACAGGTGGTAACCACCGTTAAATTGTCGACCGCAATGGTCCTGAGTTGGTAAATGGTAAAAGCATTTCAGAATAAATGGTAAGTTAATGAATGAAAAAAAAAATAAGCTTAAGTTTTCTAATAACGTTTTGATTCTTGATAAAATACACTTAAAAAGATAAAGAAAACAATAACAGTGACTGGTAAATAATACAAGATAATGCAAGAACAATTTTATGCAAAGTAACATTTATTTGCCTCAAAATCTGTTTACATCCATACGTGGTCTTTTGAAGTGTCAACTTTATTGGTAATTGCATAAAAATAAATAATAAAATTAGCCCAGATATGGATAGAAATAGTGTTAATTATCAGTAAAGGATAAAAGTTGTTTCAGTCACAATTACAAGTTACATGAACTAATGGTTGATGTGGGAAATTAGGAGGTTTGTGCTTACTCTTCGTCAATTTCGTGTTACAAAACACGCAAATGGTCGTTTGTAGTCAAACAATATTCAGATTTAAATATTCACCCGCAACTAATGTTGTAGTTCATAGATCAGTAGAGATAGATTGTTTGAATGACTGACAGTGACAGCAACACTCTAAATAATCTCAACACTCTTGTTGTGACTAGAAGGTTACAGATTTCTCAGGAGATTTCATTTTGATGCTGGTTGTATTCCATGTATCTTAAATTTCCCTTAATTTACGTAAACTTTTAAATACAAGAGGGATGTATTGAGAAGGTTTGTATCAAAGGCGAACCATTCTATACAACAATGAACAACAACTGCATGAAAATCATAAATTAAATTTACAATGGTGCTCCAAAAATCCAATTCCTTTTTCTAATATCTTAAATTTGAACCAGAATTAACACAAGCAACTTAAGCTTCATAATACAACAAGGACAATTAAAAAACAAACAACAAACAACAAAATCGGTTCTCAGCAGACAATACTGTTAATATTGTCCTGGGATTGTTCGTTGTAGATCAATAGCTTCTTACATGAGAGCAGATCAAAGATCGAGGTATCTTTCATGAATGTGGAGCGCACCGAAACGAGAGAATAAGACGAAGAATTTCTTATATGAGTGAAAGATATTCCGATCTTTGATTTTGATCAAATTTAAGTTGTTATTTCTTCCGTAAAATACGACAACAAACATCTGGAAACGACGTCGCCATTTGAGCGTACCTTACATTGTGACGTCAGGTGTTTCATGACTTTTAGTCATGGTTACGATAATTGTATCACAAAATTTAGCATTTATGATTGGTCATTTACCCATGGGAGACGAGGTCGCATACATCGATCTCACATGGTTCGTCTCACACCGTAAACCATCATTTACGGAAGAATGACGGTTTCTTTTCTCACTTACTTTCTTAATTGTTCCAAGTATGTGAGGCGTATAGTTTAATATCTTTCTTTATGTTGTGTAAAAATTAATAGGTAAATCATAACTTTCCAGGTCATAATTATATCACAGTGCAAAGAATTATTATTGAATTACGCACTAGTTTTTTTAGATGTTCAATAATTTAATATCTACATGCGTGTGGTCGCTTTAAGATTAAGCGTATTTCATACGAAAAGGATGAGACAAAATTATACCAACTTGTAACGTCTTCTCCTTAAACAATTTTATAGTTATATATATTTATGCAAATAAATGTAGAAAAATATAAAGCAAACTAGTACGTCAATCGTTCGAAAAACAATTGATAGGTCTTTCCCAAAGTTGAATCAGAAAGTTCTCATTATTGATTCATAGGGAAAACCAACATTCTAAGCTTAATATGTATATTTATAGACTCTTTAACGTGAAATACATTTTTTCAATGTGACCTTGACATTTGACCTTGACGTCATTTTGAAGGTCAAGTCTACCTGAACATTTTTTGTATTGAATATATGTTTGTATCTTCAATGGTATTTGAGCTATAAGCAAAAACCCCAAATTTAGACGTCGAAAATCAGTTTTTGGTCCATAGTCCCAAAACGGTTGGTCCAATGATTTTGGACCCAATGTAACAAATGTAGATCTGACTAAGACACACATTTTCTCCATTACATTTCATCAGCCATCTTTTAGGGTTTCCGAGTTAACCCGGTAACAAGCCTAGAGGTCAAAATAAAGGTCACCGATGACCTTTGACCTTGACCTTTTCAAATGGTCCCTGGGGAACCAAGAACAATGGTAAAGGTTTCATGTCTCTATCACTTCCGGTTTGGGAGAAAATCATTGTTAAAAAAGATCAAATTTTGCAGGGGCATAACTCCAGAATGGTCCATCGGACAATTTCGGACCAATGTAACAAACTTTTCGCATGACCTAACGAACATTTTTCTAACTACACTTCATCAGCTATCTTTTATGGTTCCCGAGTTAATCTGCTAACAAGGTTTACCATGTTTGGTGATGTAACTCTGTTACTAAAAATAGATCGGCTTCACAGGGTCAGTCTGGTCAAGCCCGGCCATTTCTGAATAATGGTACAAAGTATCAAAGTGATATCTTTTAAGACTTTTTTGCAAATGTTGGAAGAAAAAAAAAGAAAAAAAAAAATAATAATCGGAAGAAATACAACTAGTACGTCAATCGTTCGAAGAACAATTGATAGGCCTTTCCAAAAGTTGCGTCAGAATGTTCTCATTATTGATAATTAGGGAAAACCAACATTCTAAGCTTAATTTGTATATTTATAGACTCTTTAAAGTGAAATACATTTTTTTCAATGTGACCTTGACATTTGAGCTTGACGTCATTTTGAAGGTCAAGTCTACCTGAACATTTTTGGTATGAATATATGTTTGTATCTTCAATGGTATTTGAGCTGTAGGCAAAAAACCAAAAATTTATACATCGAAAATCGGTTTTTGGTCCACAGGTCTAAAACGGTTGGTCCAATGATTTGGACCAAATGTAACAATTGTAGGTCTCAACAAGACACCCATTTTCTCCATTACATTTCATCAGCTATCTCTTATGGTTTCAGAGTTTATCCGCTAACAAGTCTAGAGGTCAAAATAAAGGTCATCGATGACCTTTGACCTTGACCTTTTCACATAGCCCCTGGGGAACCAAGAACAATGGTAAAGGTATCATGTCTCTAATACATCCGGTTTGGGAGAAAATTATTGTTAAAAAAGGATCAAATTTTGCGGGGGCATAACTCAAGAATGATCCATCGGACAATTTCGGACCAAATGTAATGGATTTTTGTCATGACCTAACGAACATTTTTCTAACTACACTTCTTCATCTACCTATTATGGTTTCCGAGTTTATCTGCTAACAAGGTTTACCATGTTTGATGATGTATTTCTGTTACTAAAAATACATCGGGTTTACAGGGTCAGTCTGGTCAAGCCCAGCCATTTCTGAATAATGGTACCAAGTATCAAATATCAAAATACCGAAGTTACTGTTAATTTATTTTTCTGCATATGCGCATTTCGACAACTTATGTCTCATCAGTGCAGATAAAACCAAAACATTTGGAAGTCCATTAACCGAAAGTAAAACCAAAGTAAGTGAGAACCGAACCGTCAATCTAAAAGCGAACAATCCAAGGACAATGGCAACACCAGAAACAAAAAAGGCAGAAACAAACAGAGACACAACATGGGTACAGCACAGAAAAGAAAAATGAAGACACTCACACACAAAGATGAACAACACGGACCCAATATAAAACCATGGGTGAGATCAGGTGCACCGGTAGAGTCAGCATCTCCTGCTTCTTATAAGACACCCGCCGTGTTGAACATGTCAAATCCGGTAGTAAAGTCAAATTCGGTAGAGGAAACAACAATTCAGCTTTAAAGGGAAAGATCTGTTGTCATATGGGAAACAGATATCCCATAGCGGTCCACAAGATGATGATGTCGACCGTTAAACTTCTGGAGGGATGACTTCAAGTTTTGGGTAACGTACCCTTCTTGAAGTAGCCTATTTGTGAGCAACCGGGCTCTATCAAGGAAGTCACTGTATCGAACACAGGCTCTTGAATAGCGAATGAGCTGGGAGATGTAAACTCCATATGCCGGCGCTTTTGGGATGTTGCTACAAAGAAAAGGGAAGTTTACTTTTGGAAAGGTGAAGACATCGCGTTTGTCGTACAGCTTAGTTTGAAGTTTCCCTCTGTTGTCAATTTCAAGGTGAAGGTCAAGGAACGAGGCTGATGTAGAAGTGTCTGTGGTATCCTTAATTTCGAGCTCTCTTGGATAGATCAAATGAAGAAAATCACCAAAGCGATGGTTGTTTAGCGACAAAATATCATCTATATAACAGAAGCTAAAATTAAAGGATTGTGTCAGTCTTTTATCATTATTTTGAGGAAGCCCTTCGATGAATTCAGCTTCATAAGAGTGAAGAAACAGATCGGCTAGGAGAGGCGCACAGTTTGTGCCCATAGGAATTCCGATAGTCTGTTGAAAAACAAGTCCTCCAAACTGGACAAATATATTGTCGATCAGAAACTCTAACATTTTAATCACTTCTTCCTCTGTATATTTTTTCTCCGATTCGGAGTTATTTTTCACAAAGTAGGCTTGTTCTCTACCTACAACAATGTACCTATATCTACGTTCACCGTTCTTACGTGAGAAACATCTATGAATCAAACTTTTCAGCCGAGATTTTAGTTGTTCATGAGGAATAGTAGTGTAAAGTGTGGAGAAGTCGAAAGTTTTAATGCTGTTACAGTGTGATAATGATCTAGAGTTTAAGATGTCAAGTAGATCTTTGGAGTTTTTCAAAATCCACATTTCATTCACACCGCTTCTTGAAAAGCAAGTATCACAGTATTTTTGAAGGCCCTCTTTAACAGCTGTCAAGATGAAGGTTAGCAATTTAGATATAGGTTTTGTAGAGCATTTGGCAGATCCAGCGATGTATCTTCTTTGTATGGGCATTTATGTAACTTAGGTACCCAGTACAAAGAGGGGAGATCTGTGTCTTCATCCTTGGTGGAAATTCCGAAGGAAAGCAAAACAGATTTATGGTTCTGTAATATCTCCTACTTTGACAGAGTAGTAGCTGCGTAAGTTGGATTGTCGTTGGAATTATCAATGCCAAGTTCTTTCTTTAAACAATTTATATAATGATTTTTGCAAATAAAAATGATATTATTTGGGTCCTTATCGGCAGGAATGACGACATATTTGTCATGAATGGAGGACAAGTAACTGGCCACATCAGCATTTTCGAAAATTGATGATGCTTTAGTTCTCATTGACCCTCGTAGCTGATTGATTCGTTTAAGAATCATCGACCTCACAGCCTTAATCCACTCCGAAAGGGAATCAAGGTCTTCATCTTGTTCACGCTTAATCCATTTTCTTGCGTAGTCCTCTACAGCATCCATAAGAAGTTTTTTGTTCCCCGTTGATGGAACGTGGTTCACGGAATTTAGGCCCTTTTGCAAGGACATCACGGAGAGACTTGTTTTCAATGATACTCAAATCTCCCGTTATGACGTGACCACGGGACTATATATGTATGGTGAATCAGAACATGAACAATCGTGTGGTTTAGACTTGAGGTCGTCGGTGGTAAGGTTTTGCAATACACGTTTATGGTTGAAAATTTTAGACGCGATTG
The DNA here is from genome assembly GCA_002080025.1 of Modiolus philippinarum. NCBI lineage: Eukaryota > Metazoa > Mollusca > Bivalvia > Mytilida > Modiolidae > Modiolus > Modiolus philippinarum. Next base: position 26,270 of record MJUU01066888.1, read on the forward strand.
GTGAAGTATAAGGTACGAAATGATCGGGACTGATGTATGTTTGAAATATGGGGGTATTTTGTTTTTTACATTTTTGTGATGCAAGATATTGGCTAGGTTAATAGCATCCAAACCCTTATTAGCAAATTTGATGGGTAAAACGAACGGCGTTCTTCTACATTGGCGCGTTCTTTAACAGGGTTGAATAACCTATGTTGACCGATATCAAGTATAACAGTGTCTAGAATGTATAAAGATGAGGATTGGTCAGTGCAGGTATTTTTCTAAAGTAGTTTTATACAGAGAATTCAATTTAGTAAGTGGTAAAGAAAAAAGTTTTGTACGAATGTGATGCAATGCTAAAGGTTTACTAATGAAAGGAAGTAGGCCTTGTATAGTTACATCATGAAGTGTTGGTGATGTATAATGGCGATGGCCATGGCTTCGTTTTCGTCTAGGATTGTTGTCAAAAATGCGCATCACATTTATATCATTGCATTTCGGGCTGGATAGATTACCTATACTGTCGATTTTGTCGTTACAACCATACGGTATTGCTGTTCCTAATTTACGTATTCAGTATTCTTCTTTTTGTCTACGAAGAGGTGTACTTAGGTTGGGATCGTTAGAAGGATGATATATTTTTTCTAGAATGCGTACTTTCATGGAGAGAATAGGCTGATCAGGTTGATTAAAATGTTGGTAAATGGTTGAAAATTTCATCGTGTTGATTCCCGATCTATGTCCGTTCATTCGTTCGTTCAGTCTCCCTTTAGTTTCTCCGACATAAATAAGGCCACATAAATTACATTCTATACCGTAGACAAGATTTTTAGAAGCACAATTAAGATCGTCATAGCTTCTAGTATGATACGTCTTATTTGTCAAATTACTAGTAAAGAACGTACCTGTAATCAAAATTGCAGATGTTTTACAGTTTTTAATCTTACATTTTGAGATAGTACAATGTTGTTCATTATCATTATAATTTAAGATGTCCTGTAATTGAACGGAGCATGGATGAACTTTTGATATCTTTTAAGACCTTTTTGCAAATGTTGGAAGAAAAAAAAAAGAAAAAAAAAATAATCAGAAGAAATACAAGAAGGTCTTTCCACCGAAGTGGGAAAGACCTTAAAAAGGTCTTTCCACAAAAGTTGGAAAGACCTTAATAAATAGTATGAAAAATAACAGATGATATCAGTTACCAATTAAATATACGTTCAAGATGTGGTTTAAATATTTCTGAAGTATTTGATACATGCTGTTTATTTATTCCAAAATTCCCCTGCGAAACACTGAAATTATTTTCTATAATTTGTATTTGGTCCGGAATGTAAGAAGTCGAGCTGCGCAATTCTAGATTTTTCATATTGAAAAAAAAATTGTTTTGTTTCGTATTCCCACGAAAACTTTAGTCAAGACAAAAGCCTCAATGCGCTCATTCTTTTCCTTTTTCATATAATGATTCTGTCTGATACACAATGCATTCATACACGGAATATCCTATCATCACAACACACAATATGAGACCCTGTATAAAGCATATAAGTTTACAAGGTGAAGAAAATCAGGATAAAATGCTGTTCAGGGGAAAAAAATAGCGCCGAGATTTTTTTTTACATTTTACGCCTATTTTTTAAATTTCATTTTTTTTTCATTTGCGCCGATTTAGTTTTTTTCATTTTGCGCCTATATTATTTTTTGTTTGCGCCGATTTTTTAATGGTACAAGTAAGTTACATGTTCTTTGTATTAACGGAAGATTTGTTGGTTAAGTCTAGAACTTACGGTGGTACATTTAAGCACACAAAATTTTTATTTTTTTTATAATATATATGTCAAGCGCTCGACTTATTATGTCGAGCTCTCGAGTTATTATCTTGAGCTCTCGACTTATTCATAATAAGTCGAGAGGTCGAGATAATAAGTTGAGCGCTCGACATAATAAGTCGAGAGCTCGAGATAATAAGTCGAGCGCCCGGGATAACAAGTCGAGCGCTCGACATAATATTATAAAAAAAAAAAAAAATTTGTGTGTCCTAAATGTACCACCGTAGGAACTCAACGGTGTTAAAATAAAAAAAAATAGTAATGCCTTATTTGAAACGAACATCATTTTAGGTAGTTTGTTTATTTGTTTACAATGGCAAAAGTTCAAAATTTCAAGATAAAAGTTAGAGTTTCAGCTTAAAGATTGAGTATAAAAATAAATAAGCAACTACGAAAGACTTATATCAAACAATTCTACAATTCCACGAAGGAATTTGTGAGATTTGTCGAAAGCACCTATTTTCATTTCAGCGGTAGAGTTTGAAGAAATGAAGAAAAAAATACTAGAGTTTGACACCAAATTAACTATTAAAAAAATCGGCGCAAATGAAAGAAATAATCTACTCAAATGACAGCAATGAAACGCCGGGTTTGTTTAAAACAAGAAAAGTGCAACTTGAGTAACAAAATACAGAAGTTACTGTGAATTTATTTCCTGTAAAAAGCCACTTTCGACAAACTGTTTCTTCGGTGTAAATCAAATAAAGACCGAGTGATCAGAAAAAATTATTGGACGTTAAACCGAAAGCCAAAATCGACAACGGACAGAATTTGTGAGGGAGACCGATATAAAAAAGTTATCCGTTACTGCTCCTGTGTCGAAGTTTTATACACAATGTATATATTAACTTTATCACTGAATCTTAAATTAAGAAGTGTATATACGAAATGGCTATTATTTTTCCGACGGTTGATGGTGATGAAATTCTGTTTTTAATTTAAGTCTAGATGATAAGAAATATAGACGTTTTTACAATGTACAGGAGAACGACGAAATGTTTCTGATATTTTTCATCACCTAAAAGTGAACTCTTAGGCTGCATTCATGTCAATTAGTCTCGTTGCTTACAAAGTTTACCAATGTTACTACAGTCAATGAGTATAAACATTCCAAAAACTAAACTCAAAATCGTTATTCCCGAAGTTCCCATTGTAAAGGAAGATTTTCTACCATCAGTTGCGGATGAAATACTTCTTACATATGCAGATGTATTTTTGTAATTGACACGTAAATCGTTGCTCATATTATTCAGTTCCACTTTCATAATTGCTCTTAGTTCATCACGCGTTAGATTATTTCCAATTAAATGAAGCCATTTATTATTGTATCCGTTACATGGACAAAGACAACCAAGGAAACTTCGTTGGTTGTTTTGTACAGCAGCAGTTGTTTCTGGTTTTATGGGACTATCCGTTATGACAGTTGAATGAGCTTGTACTTCAGTGGAAGCTCCCAATGTAATAGTTGTGCCTTGTTGTTGTGTAGTTGAGAATTCCGCTTCGACAGTTGTGGCTTGTTTATGTTTAGTTGGACTTGCGTTTAATTGCTGTGTAGTTGGGTTTGCCGTAAGTTGTTGTATAATAGAGCTTTCCGTTGGTAGCTCTGTAGTTGAGTATTTAGTTATCACAGATGTGTCAATTTGTTGCATTGTTGAAGCTTCTGGAAAAAATATAAAAACAAAAAGAAATATCATGTACCACAAACGTTTGTTTTTTATGTAAATTTTGACTTTAAATGTACATTCAAATTCTTTGACGGTTTACAAAGACTTCCTGAACGAACACGAGTTTTGCAAAAAGACGACAATTCTTCCCAATTTTTTAGTAATAAATTTATATAACAAAATCATTTTACTTTTTAATTCTAATTTCCATTTTTTGTTTCAACTTGTCTAGATATTCTGGCTTAGTGTTTATTCCCGCCGGGTACCCAATCTCGCCATCTGCCATTTGTATAAAAGCTTTAACATTTTTCTGGGGGAAGTTTTAGTTCCCTATAAAGTCAAATACTTGTTAATTTGAAACATTAATTAAAATTTCAGATGGCCATTTTCAGCTAGTAGAAAGTTGTGAATGACGAGATAGGGTACCTGGTGATAAAGTACTCAGTTAGTATTTATGAAGTAAGTTCAAAATAATATGTTGCTATATTTTTGGAAAATACTGAAGTGATTCAAAGTGAATGTATAAAGCATCAATCCATTGACTGGTTATTGATTGAACTTACAGGACATCCGTGCAAACAAAAACGCTATATAAATGTCCAAATAATAGAAAATGAAAATTATCGTATATAATTCATGTACATCATGAAAATGGTCAAGTTGCACACAAAACTAAAAACTATTTTATGATCATTGTCAGCAGGCAGATCATTTTATACAAGCAAACATCAGAAGGTTACTCAAAATACCTTTAATTTAGATTCTGCAGAATTTTTTCGACAATTTCTGTTCCTCTAGTGGTGATCAAATAAAATAAAAATGAAAATTATCTAAAATGTTAGTAATGGTACGTATTCTGTAAAAATCTTTATTTACAAGCCATAATCTAAAAACTATTAACAAAAATTGTAAGACTACAGCCTATGTAGCTATGACATCAGACTTGTACAAAACACAACGTAAAAAGGCAAAACATTTGCAGTTTAAAGGGAAAAATGACAAGTGGACATTATATACAAAAATCATGGCACATTGTTCATAACACTCATCAGATTGGATCCACATTCACATATCATTACTCCAAAATTTGTAACAATTGTGGCGTTAAGAGAATAGATGAAAAAGATCAAGACAATTTCTATCAAATGGTCATCCAACAATTTCGAAAACAGTAGCGATTGGAGCGATTGGAGTTCACTTATATTAACTAAATACTAATAATAATACTCCCATTTATACTAACATTAGCAAGAGTTTGTACAATTTTTCGTCTTAGTTAAATTATAGAATTACCTGCTAAAGATGTACATAAAAAGTCGTGTGAAACCGAGCATTTGGTGGTACGGAAACCATACTCTGAAAATCTTGCTAACCGAATACACAAATGTGTTGACTGTTCATTTGGTTCATCAAATGCCCATGGAAGATATGTTGGTTTTAGACCATTCAGATACCGATATATGTAAGTAGAGTTATCAGTTGTCTCGTTAAGTTTCAAACCTATCCAGACACTACGTATACTTAAACCTCTGTAAAATAAAATAATTAATATAATAAATTCAAATTCAAGATCTGTGTCCAAATTTTTATCATCAAAGAACGAAATAAATAAAATCAAACCTTATCCTTCACTTTAGTGTTCAATGATTTGAATAAAAATACTGAAGTTGTTGTGAATTTAGCTTATGTATATGTGTATTTTGACAACTTATATCTCTTCAGTGCAGATCCAGCCAAAATCGATCAACCAAAATATATGTAAAACCTGGTAGAGAACAAATAACCAATAAGATCTAAATTGAAAAGCAAAAATCAGCAAAGGACAGAGCTATGCAAGAGGGACATACTCCTTAGTTTCAATAAGATTTTAAATGAAATCGGTTTTCAAGCCAGCACCAAAGTACTTAACACAGGCTTGGTGAATAACCTCAGGGACTAACGATTTTTTATGATTTTTTAGTAGACTGATGATATGTGGTTTTCTGCATATACAAGAGAATGAAATGTTAAACCTTCCTTTCATTTAACAACAAAGGAGACAAAATACATATTAAACTGCCACACAAGGTTGGACACAAGGAAGTAAAAATATTGAAAAAAAGGAAAATAAATAGGTTTCATCTTTGGAGTCTAATCAACACCATCAACCACAAATGATTCTCTGTACAGCCATGTGACAAATATACACTAATAAATGGTTACAGTCAGAGGAAAGGGAAAATTCCAAAATAAAAAAAAAAAATAAAAAATCATGGCAATTTATATCCAACATGAATTCAAACAGCACGACGAAGACAAAGCAAATAAACGAAATGAAAAAGAACAAAACTAAAGCACAAGCAGTGTAAAAACCTGCAAAATTTGAAGTATCATCAGGTGCTCCGGCGCCCGTCACACTGCATGTGAAAATTAACTACCAAAGGACATAGAGTAAATGCACATGAAACAAAGTCCCCACAAAAAGCATGGTATATCCAAGCAAACGAACATCGCTTTTATTATTGTTGTTCTTCATCTTGAAGTCAGCATGAGGCCTTCAAAAGCTTTGCTCAAAACTCAAAGTAGGTTGAAGACGTCCCTTAGCTTCGTTTGAGCGGAATTCTTCGCTAAGTGTCGAACAATGCTAAATCCATGTCTTTTGTGGTCATGGATACGGAATCGTCAACAAACATTAAAAAAACTTGCAAAATGCTCTTACAATCACTGTCATTCGTTGTCCGAAAAGAAAAAAACACTAGTGTCTAAAGGTAGTGGACGATTATAACATATAGACAAACACAGGGCACTAATCAAGTCAATTGTAAGAAAACTTGGCGTTATAAAATTGCGAGATGTGGGTACTTTAAATGGGTGGTCAGAATACCGTAAGTGAGAACCGAACCGTCAGTCTAAAACGAACAATCCAAGGGCAATGACAACGTCGGAAAAACAAAGAAACAACAAAGACATAACATGAGCACGGCACAGAAAAGAAAAAGAAGAAACACACATATACAAAAATGAATAACACGGACCCAATAAAAAAGCATGGGTGAGATCAGGTACACCGGTAGAGTATGCATCCCCTGCTTCTTACAAGACACCCGCCGTGTTGAACATGTCAACTCCGGTAGTAAAGCCAAATCCGGAAGAGAAAAAACAAACTTCAGTGGCAAGGAAACAACGCCAGTACAATACCGAAGGAACAAAGGGGTGAAATTCACAAAAATCGAGGTCCAAAGCCCGGGAAAAAACGAGAACACAGAAAACAATGACGTTAGACACAAAAACAATGACGTTAGACAGATACAAAGCATAGAAACAGAAATTACAACATTCAGAACAAAGGCACTCACAGTGTGAACTCCAGTGAAACTGAGTGTGATCAGTTGTCATCTGGGAAACAGATAACACATAGCGGTCCACAAGATTGTGATGTCGACCGTAAAACTTCTGTAGTGATGACCTCAAGTTATGGGCAACAAACCCTTGCTTTAGTAGCCTATTTTTAAGCATTCGAGCTCTATCAAGGTAGTCCCTGTATCAACTATATTTAGAAATAACAAAAATAATAAATGTCATGTTATGTGGCAGAAACGACCAATTAAGTCAGCAAAGATAAAACAGAATTGGCTCAAATTAACTTTTTAATCAGACGAAAAAATAATTATTTTACAAATTAAATACAATATATAACTTATCTGACAATAATGGAGTCCAAGTAATAATCCAAATGAACAGTTCACTTAATTCCACCAATAAATGTCCAATAGAATAATCCTTCTAATCCTCACTAAATAGTTGAATAGATTCACAATAATTGATGTCGATTTCCAATACAAAAGATGTGCGTGACAATCCTATATAAACTAATTAATCCTGTATAAACGTATTAAACTGACTGACTTCACCCTTTTCAGCTACCTCATATAAATACATTTATTATTTCTAGAAAAATCTATCCACAAGATATAACTAGAACATTCTAATCAACTGACAATCACATGACTAGAATGATTATGTAAGGAAAGCCTCTAGAAAATTCTATGTGTAAAATATTTTATTTAATTTCTAGAAATTTCTATATGTTCTAAGGTGAAATAACCTTGACCCTTGTTTATTGTAAACAAGTTACATAACTAGGCCAAACAAATTACATAATATTAAGGCCGTACAAAGTAAAAAAATGAATAAAATGCATTATAGAATATTTACTACATTTAATTACCTATAACAGTCATAATTTGATATTATAGTAGTATATCCATATGAGAAATTCTCTCCCGAACAAATCCACCATAAAGGAAATATATGTAGAGAGAGTAAGTTGGAGGAGACTTGTATATGGAAAAGTCGAATATAAAAAATACAATTATAGATAAATTGAAATGTGACACTAAACAATGTAAATATTTTTATAATTTAATTTTGGAACAAGTAATAGAGACACTTTAGGGGCACAACACAAATGGGAATATGAATTAGATACAGAAATTGAAGACTGGGGACAAATATTTTTAGAATTAAAAAATCAACCAATTAAATTAAATCTTCAGAATTTATTTTTAAAAATAATAACAATAAAAATAAATTCTCAAAATTTGATTTGATTGGTTGATTATAGATACAAATTCAAATTAAAAAAAAAATATTGGAAGAAGGGCCACGGAGACCTAAAATATAACACAATTTCGTACCTAATTTAACATCCTCAGTGTTGTTGTGGTTACTTTATTTGTTTTATATATATCAATCAACAATATACTTTTATACGACTATTGGCTTTTGAAGTGACCACTTTTCTATTAATGTTATTATTCTGTGCAGGGGATAAGTACAGTGCAGAATTTTTTTTCTATGTTGCATACATAGAACGTCAAAGATGTTTTACTTGGACACAAGATTGCAATTTATACACAAAGTTTTAAAAAAAAATTGTACCAGACTTAAGCACAAAACATGATTAATTGTTAAATTAAAAATATGGGTAGGCACAGGAAATTAGCCGAGCTTAACATTTATGTAAAAACACATCTACTTTAATAGATATGTAATCAAATATCATAAAAATCAATACTTAAAAGAGCGGAATAAAAATAAATTACTACGATTTCTTGTTAATGTCATCTGGGTATAATGCACATAACTCTCTGATCCAGAAGTTTTCTCTCAATTGTCTCTGTTCATCTTTCCAACCCCTCTCGTGATCAATGATGGTCACTTTTGATCTTGCAAAATATTCCAAAGAATACCCAGGTAATTTGAAATTTCGACTTACAGGAATTTTATACTTTTTATTTCTTTTGAATTGTAATTTAATATGTTTACTTGCAAAAAAAATTTAAAAATTTCAAAAATATATATAGAGTGAATACTTAAATCTTTTTATGGACTCCAAGCTGCTGAAGACACAAACTGTGGTCTTTTAAAGGATATTGAGTAAATGCATGTGAGACAAAGTATAAATATATGGTATATCCAAGAAAAGGAACACTCGCTTTTATTGTTGTTATTCGTCTGGAAGTCAATATGATGCATTCAACAATGTCCTGTTTTTCTGGTTTGTTGGTTCTGTATAACTTGCTGTTCTTTATCAATGTAAGCATTTATTTGTTCTCTATCAGTTTTTAGCAACTTTTTAGTTTAACGTCTTCCAAATATTTAGATTTAATCTGCAATGAAGAGACACAAGTTGTCGAAATTGTCACATCAGAAATTGAATTTACAGTAAGTTCGGTATTTTGTTATCGGCAACACTAATAATATCATGAAAAATATAAAAAGAGTCGTGAATGAGATAACTTGAAACGTCAATTCTAACCCATTGCGACATAAAATGAATTTAAATTTACTAAAATCATTTATTTGCGAATACAGAAATTATTGAAAATTTCTGTAGGAGCAAAAGTTCTTTTTTTCATTTTTGTACACAGTAATAAAATTCATGATTTTATAAGATAGATAACTTTTTCTAATCACAAACAACATTTTGAAATTTTGATTACTTATCCAAGCTGACCTTGTGAATGTAGAATGTGATTGTGATTTTCGGAAATTGTACAAAGGTGTTTTCTGTTATTTTTGCAGTTTCAACTATATTTTTTTTTACTTTTTTATTTTTTTTTGTTCATTTAAGAGCCTCAATTCCTTTGATAACCAAAAAAAAAACGAAAGTTACTGAAAGGGGACTTTCTGCATATGGCAATTCCGACAACTAATGTCTCTTCAGTTCACATTAAATAAAAAAAATGAGATCGAGAAATATACCAAAGCTGACAGAGAACAAATAATCAAAAGGATCCTAATTGATAGCCAAAATCAGCTTAGGGCGGAGCCTTGCATGAGGAAGATACAACTTAGTTTCAACCAAATTTTAAAATTTTTATATTTACATGTAATTAACAATGAAGGGATATGGAATAAATGCAAATGAGACAAAGTCTCTACAAATATATGGTAATACCAAGCAATGGAACAACGCTTTTATTGTTGTTCTTCAGCTTTAAGTTAAAGTTTCAAAATAAAATCGGTTTACGGATGGGCGAGATTTATCGGAGACTGGGTGGTTGATTCATGAAACACATACAAAGCATCAATAACGAAAACGACAATGGGAGCATGTCCGAAATAAACAATGAAATGGTATGGTTTAAATGCAAATAAAAATCTAACCACAATATGTAGGACGTGCCCCCAGAATAGCAGGCTATTAAGCTGAACATTCTAGCATCATCTCTAAACCCTTTTTTATGTCCCTTTTATATACTCTACAACAGAGGAAACGTAACACTTGTTGAATGTTACTTAACACCCTAAATATTTTAGCTATATTGGCTTTTTTATATACTTTTTAAATTTCAAATGTCAACAAAAAGCAACTCAATTTTTGTCAGAAAATTCGTTACAGCAACGAGTTCTATTTAATGTGAGAAAGACAAGTCATCGAATTGCTCTCTCATAATGGGCTCCACATCCCTTCATTGTTCGGAATTGGTATTGTCTATAGTTACAAAAAATGTTAATTTTTAAAGGTTCAAGATTCATCATTTTTTAATCATTTTTGCATTTCTCTTTTTGGTAAAAAGGGTGTTTTTTGAGAGAAAAAAATTATGAATTCAATTTTTTTTCAGAATTTTGTCAAAGTTTGTCCAACATGTATTTGGTGATATATTTGCCCATGAATTTTTAGGTACAGAGGAATACACGTTAGTGGTGGGTATTTATTTAAAAGTAGATTTAGGGTTAATTTTACCAACTTAATGAGGCTGAATGCAACTTAATTGTAAATTTTAATTCTTTAACTGGACAATCATTACAGTATTATTTCTGAGATTGAAAGGACATTTAAACTTACGCATTAGATTTAACGTAATGCTTTGCTGCATTGTACTTCTCTTCTGTATCTAACATGGCTAGCTCCATGCCCTCTGACTCACAAGCTATCTTTGCATCATGCCATGATTTTTGTGATTCATTACTATAGAAGAAATCTAAAAAATATATAAGAATAAGAAGAAGATCATTTTCAAAGTTTTTTTTATTCGATTGTTCATACATACAGACTGGCAGGATTCCATCAGCTGTCTTTTCCTATTCAAAACAAAATCTCTGAATCATGTTGGGGAATACACAACATATTATGATGTTTGAGATTTCACAGTAGGCTTAATTCAATTTCAACCTTTAATTTCAAACTTACAGAATCATATTTGTAAGATTTCACATTTGAAGTAACTCAAAGGTTACTTTCACTTTAATGATTCAGTATACTACATGTATGTAAATCTCATTACTAATTTAAATTGTTTGTATGTCAAGCTTCACAGAGGTATAGCTATCTTCCCGTGAATATTTTTCATTCAGCATGCCAGTTTTTAGAATGCACTAATTTATCAATCAGGTCATCTGTTACGTACATAACTTAATAAATCTAAGTTCATTTTCATACTTTTAGGTAAAATATTGAGCAACTGAACTCAACATTTGAATGCAATTTTGGTAGATTGGGACAAATTTTGTAGTTTATTTTTCAAATCCGTGACAAACATGTACTACCTCCAGAACAATTTCTAAGGATACTTTTTATACACTCCCAACAAAAAATTGGTTTTGGTCCGCGGTGTCATTCGTGTAGGAACATCTTTCAAAATATTGTAAAACGGCTTAAATGGACGAAACGGGTATTTACAACTATATACCAAAATACAGAAAAGAAGAAATCCTGGGATAAAATAAAGGGACATATCGACAGACCGACATATATGAAAAAAGTTTCATACGAAACAATAGATCGAAATATTTTCATGTAAAATCTAAGATTCGATAGCATACCGACTGGTCTGTTATTCGACAGGTCGATGTCTCAGTCTGTTTGCCTTTCTACTTGATATTATGTATCGGGTTTTAATTATCTGTTGCCTGTGCAAGTTAATTCTATGTTTTCTGACGATCCAATATCCATGGGGTAAATAAAGATATGGTTGTAACCCCTTTCAACATCTAACGGTTCATTTCGAACAAACCGGTACAAGGGACCGTATTAAACTTACTTAATGAGGCATCAGCAAAGTTAATTTAAAAAAGGCATCGTGGTGAATTCAAGACGAAGAAAAACAATAGAATGGTGGTTCTAATTACTTGGCTTTATCGTGTATTTGTAGATGCTTTGTCTCATGTGCTTTTACTCAATATACTTAATCGTTTACTTCATTATTTGCCTGTTTTCAACTTGTCTGTCTATTCACGTGATATATTTTTTTATATTGTATTTCTAATGTCTTGGTTTCTCATGTCTGCCTGGCGACCTGTTTGCATGTCTAAATGAAATATTTTGTCAACTTATTGCCTGTTGTCTTACTAAATTGTGTCTTGTTTTATCTCGGTTTGTTCAGGGAAAAGACTATCTTTTAAGGTTAGGGTTACTGTTCGTGTTCGTGTTCCGAAATGGCCATACAGCTCATTCAAATTATTGCAGTTTGAGTTAACATATGTATTATGATCTCATGTCCATTTACTCTATATCCTTTTGTAAAATATGTAATAGGTTAGGGTAAAAAAAGGTACGGATTCGAAAAAGGGAGAGAGAAATAGGGTTAAAGTTCTAGGATTAGATTTAAGATAGTCAAGACATTCAGGAACATAACTTTAAAATTAAAACCAAAGAGACTAAATGCCCCCGCTGCCATCATCCATGTTTTCCCCATGTCTTTATATTCCAGTTTTGGATAGAATTTAGCTACTTTATTTGTGTCTGTAAGACACATATGATGCCCCCGCAGTTGGATATAAAACATAGACATCCAATTTCTAAGCTCTTGATATAACTGTGACTTAAATACTATGGGAGGTATTGTTTGAAAGAGCAGTTCCAGGACACACATTTTGATAGATGATACAGTAAAATAAATGTAGCTTTAATATTGTGGGGGGAGTTGTCCGGAATAAGAGTTCCAGAATACACATTTCAATAAAACGGCCATGCCTAATCACTGTGCAAAGTAAAATAAATGTAGCTTTAATATTGTGGGAGGAGTTATCCGGAATAAAAGGTCCAGACTACACATTTCGATAAAATGGCAAAGTTCAACTACCCCTCAAAATCACAAATTTTGGCCAAAATCTAAACCTTGACAATATGCACATCTTCAATCCATGCCTAATTTTTGTGCGAAGTAATATGAATGTAGCAATAATATTGTGGGAGGCGTTATCCGGAATAACAACTCATCAGAGATGAGACGGACGGAATTACGGACGGACGAACGGATGGACGGACGGACGGACAGGGGTAAAACAATATGCCCCCCGACTCGTCGTCGCGGGGGGCGTAATTAAAATGAACTGAGAGGCTTTATCTTCGATTGGGACAGTGTCGCTTTCGCAAGTTCACATACTAAACGTGGGCATATTAACATATGCAGCTTATTAATATATACATATATAAATATATATATATAACATTAAAAGCATATGGATATTCAAGTTCTTACAGGGATAAATTTTATTGTCAATACAGATAACTAAATATCGAACTTACTGTAAATCAAATTTTCTGCAATGGTCATTTCGACAACTTATGTCTCTTCAGTGCCTATAAAATCTAAGCATTGGGAAGACAAATTGGTCGAGAACAAATACCCAAGTATAATCTAAATTGTCAGAAAACTAAATCATCGCAAAACTAGTTTTATTCGTAATATAATATTGAAAATGATGCGAGATAACATATATAAATCATAGTAACTGTTGTTGTAATATATCAAATTGTGTTCAATTCTTAAACTGATATTTCAATACTTAACATTTTACAAGAATGTTTCTTCCGTTGTGCAACACTATTTTACCAGAAGACTAGGTTCTCTGAGTTAGCCGGCAGTATAGCGGCGGGCACTCTTTGACCAATCTTTCTGAATTTCGTTTTTATTTTTTTTTTCAAGAAAGTGGGTCTATCAGAGTTTTTATTTTTGTTTACACAGGAAGGGCCATTGATTCTTATACTTTAACTCCCTTCTGTTAGAATCCAGCACAGAAGAATAAATTAACATAGTCACCTAATGGGCAGCTTTTTAATTATGAGAGGAAACATTCCGAAACTACATATGTAATAGTCAGAGTTTGTATGAGTGCTTTCAACAGATAAATGACGAGGAAAATGTGTAAAAATAAAACTTGGATTTTTAATTATTTTTTTATGGTGGGTCCATAGAAATCAAGCAGACAATAGCAATGAGGTAAAAAACTTGATAAACTACTTCTTTTTATACTAATTACCCACAAATAGGCAACAGAGTTCTTACAATTACTCTCTATAAATATCTAGTAAAGATACAATAGTATGTCAAATTCACTTCGAGATTTTGTCCACTACGCAACTTCCCTGTCGAAGTGGATCGTTGCACAGTAGAAAAAGAAGGGAAACGGGGAATATGTCAAAGAGACAACGACCCAAAGGGGAGTAATAAAAATTCAAAGCCACCATAAGATTTTCAATGAACGGAGAGGAACCCCCACACCCAACGGCAGGTCGGAGTCGGCCCCTAAATAAAGAGGAATCAAGTTCAGCGAAATAAACATCATCCTAGACTCCTATAGACATAAAGTGAACTAACTACAAAACAGACAAGACACACAAAGGCTTAATAAATTTCCTGACTTAGGACAGGTGCAAACCTGCTGCGGTGGGGTTAAATTAGTTTTATTGGACCCAAACCCATCCCCCCTAAAACCAATGTGATAAATAAAAAACAATCGTAACAACAGTAAAATTCAGTTGGCAACAGGACTGAGTCAATTCTGAAAAATGAAACTGAAAGAATTAAATATACGGACAAAAACATGAAATCACAAGAGACTACTAGCAGTTAACTGACATGCCAGCTCCAGGCCCATTACCAACTGAAAAATTAAGTTATGTACCCTCAGTATACAGCTTCCACCAAGATCCCTTCCCTGAGGAATTTAGCATAATGATTTCATGCATATACCGGAATACATAACCCGTGTCCATGCAATACTGATTTTAGAAATTTTGCATGTGTTTAGTTAAAATGCAAAGACCCTATCAAAAAATCAATGTTAATACAAAAGAAGCCATATGTAATGACTTGACGACAATACCAAAATTATAACCCTTATGAATTAGACGATTTATAGGTTTTATAAGTTTGTTTGGCGATTTAAAGTATTTTTTTCCCTTATGTAAAACATTACCGTAAAATAAGGGATGTGAAATACCAGCCTTGGTTAGATGTTTACAGATTGCATTGTATTTAAGGACTAAGTCTTTATATCGATGATAAAATTTAGTAAAGGTTTTAACTAGTACACAATGTATATGATAACGAAAACCCTGATGTAATAGTTTTTCAGTTATGAAAAGATTCCGTTCATTAAAATCGCAAACGTTATTACATACTCGAGCAAATCGAACAAGCTGAGATATGTAAACACCATATGGTGGCGCTAATGGAACATCGCCATCCAGAAATGGATAATTAACTATGGGAAAAGAAAAATCGTCCCTTTTATCATAAATTGTAGTATCTAATTTACCATTTGTTATATCAAAATTGATGTCTAAGAACGGACAATGATGATTATTAGAATTGGCTTTATTCAAAGTGAGTTCTTCAGGGTAGATGATTTTATAATACGTATTGAAGTCGTCATTATTTAAAGTTAAAATATCATCCAAATATCGGAAAGTGCTGTTAAACTTTTCAATTAATGCTGTTTAGATGGGTCTTTGCTGATGTTGGTCATAAACTGAGATTCGTAGCAGTACAAAAAGAGGTCTGCTATAAGTGGTGCACATTTGGTACCCATAGGAATTCCTATGACCAGGCGATAAATAGAGTTACCGAAACGAATGAATATATTATCCAGTAAAAATTAATTGAGTTCTTTTGTTTTGTATTTAAAATGTGTTTTAAAGGAATGAGAACATATATATATTCACAATCGAATGTTTTTAATGCCCATTGAATAAGACGTCTGAATTTTACCTTCATAAGATTATGTGGTAAGGAAGTATAGAGGGTAGAGCAATCAAAATTTTAAGGGATTCAAAAGGGGCATTTTAAGCATTCAGTTTATCAACAACTTCCAATGATTTTTTTATGCTCAAAAAATGATTGATAACATTTGTTACAGAAATTTATACCAGGTTTTTAATAGACTTTAGTAGTAGAACAGTGACTAGATGAGAAAATGAATCTAGATTTATATGATGTTTTGCGGAGTTTAAGAACCCAGTACATGGTTGGAACTGTTTTACTATCAGGTTTAGCCTGTAAAGATGTAGCTATTAGAAAATGTATGTTTGTAAGTTCATTTTCCGTTAATTGGGTTAACTGAAAAGTATGTGAATTGGTAATTTCTTTTTGGAGTACTTCTATATAATGTTTACGACAAACTATAATGGTGTTATTAGCAGCCTTATCAGCTGGGACAAAAACGAATTCATTCCCAAATTCTTTAAGTGTCTTTTTGATGCGAGAAACGGTGGGTTTATTTTTGTTGTCATGGCGAAAATATTGTTCAAACTGTTTAATTCGGATATGGACAATTTTCACGATAACGTTAAAGAAAGAATCCAAAGATTTTTTGTCAACGTGTTCACGTTTAACCCAATTTTTACAATAAGTCTTAAGTGGGTCATGGATGGTATAACGACAATTTTTCCAACTGATTTTAGAAGGTGGCCTATATTTTGGACCTTTCTTTAGAAATTGGTAAGCTCTTTGTCCTGCAAGATGTTGAGATCTCTACTATTATGACATGGGAGCTAGGAGTATAGGCGTATTTTGAATTGTTACAATTTCATGAATCAGGCACAGAATTGTTAATGTTTATATCTTTACAAACTTTACTGTAATTGAAGACGAACTGCCGGTTGGGTTTCTTGTAAACGTACGAATTGATGGGAGGTTCTGTATTTTCGAAATGGGCAGAAATTTTTTCTTTAATTGAATGATCACTTAGAATGCCAGCAATACAAGTATTTATAAATCTATTGCTTTGTCGAAGTATTTTATCTCAAGAAAATGTTTTTGATGTTGGTCAGGACAATCGATTTTAGGAAAGAGCTTAAAATAGCAGAACACAATTATTAACTTTTTAGTTTCGTATTTAGGACTAAGGTACGAAATAGTTTCGAGGATACTGTTTAATTTGGTGGCAGGTATGGAACATAATTTACTTAAAAATTTATGTCGACCATTATTTTTAGAAATGTTAATTAGATCTGCAACAGTGGTGTTGACAGAATGTAATCTATGTTTATTACGGTTAATTCTACGTCCATGAGATCGCTTGTTACGTAGAGGTTTAGAAACAATATCCAAAATATTTATAGAATTGTTTTTTTTTTTTTAAATATTACCAATACCCATTGTATTATCATTAAGACCTAAAGGGTAGACAGTTTGCAGTTTCTTAATCCAGTTAAGTTCTACTATTTTTCTGGCTTTATTGAATTTTGAGTGAGATTGTCCTGGCTGTTTAGTAACGACTTCCAAAGGTTGAACTGTAATATGATTGATATCGTGGTTGTGTTTTTTAAGATGTTGATATATTATACTTATTGGGTCTTTGAAAACGATTCAGATGTTCCTGAGTCCGTTTAGAAAGATACCGACCAGTTTCACCGACATACTGAATTCCAGTTAGGTTTTTTCATTTAAGTAAATATACAACATTATTAGTTTTTCAGTCAATATCATTGTCAAAGTGTAAAGAAAAGTAAAGAAAAGGTGGACATATTTACATATTACTGGGAATTTCTTTTTTTCTATATATCCTAGAACTACAGTTCAATAATTTAAGTACAAAGTACAACATCGGTTTTGATGATTCTGGATGACGTCCCTTCAAAATATTGACCGTTGCGAAGTGGACAAGAAAAAAACAAATACGATGTCAACTGTGCAAAGAAAATTCAATGACACGAGAGTAAAGGATAGTAACACACTTTTATGGGCAATGTTATAGATACAAAAGAAGATGGCTAGCGTTTCTAAAGCAGAAATGCAACTGAAAGGAAAGAACAATCGCTTACTCGGCTATTTATCTTTGGCGTTTCGAGGTGAACATTTTTATGGACGCCAATTAAAATTGGTTTGAGAAAATTTGCTACAACCACTCCCAATGTATAAATTATTTTTTAATTTTTTGAATGTAGTTCTAATAGATAACATTTAATACAGCAAGCAGTATCGAGCAATTAGTACAAAAAATAGATGATCATAGATGTTTGTAACTATTTTTGATGTGGGACAGACAGTTTTTTGGCACTTTAGTCATAAATATTCATAGATTTCTTATTCAAAAATAAATGAAACATTATGTCATTATGATTGGATCTGTGTCCCATGGAAACATTTTCTTTTAACATTTAAGTTTGTCTCTTGACTTTCATTTGTGTTGGCATGTGATTGGCCATCGTAGGTGTTTACTATTATCTTATGTTTGTAATTCAGACATTGGCACAAACTAATTTCAAGCTACAGTTTTGTACACACTCCCGACATATAATTAATTTTCAGAAAGGGTTTTCAATGTATGGATTCAGGTTTCACTGACGACATGTAATTCATCAAAATTGGGTCTTACCTGCAACATAAACATTTTATTACAGTTTTGAATACTAGTTACTCAGACGTATATAATTTTAAAGGTCCGTATAAGCAGTTTACTAACAATTTACTTATGTTGAAATAAAATATGCGTTCATATCCTTCTTGAATATCAATACGAAAAATAACAATCAAGACCTGCCATACCTATTTTGGGTCCAAAATTACACAAAAATCCATATATAGGAAAGCCACATAGCAGCATCCTCGTCTTGCTCAATTAATGAATTTCATTGAACTAACTTAGATTTTGTCTGCAATCCAAGACAGCCATAAAGCATACTTTAAAACTATTTGGGTGACATATGTAACATGTAGATTCTTTAGAATTCCAAGGAATTATTTGAAAATCGAAAACCCGCTCACTTTCGCAAATAAATTCTTCGACACCATGATTTTTTTCCACACTGTATACCACATTGTCAAACTAAAATCACGAATGAAAGGTCTCATTCAAAACGTCTTTACCGATTAAAAAATGTTTTATCGGGTTATAAATCAACATTTTTTTTTCAAAAAACAATTAAAAAGGAAAATTTTGCTAGGGTAATGATAAACTTTTCACACATGGAAGTGACATTTATCTACAGCAAGTTGGCATACCAATGGGCACTGATTGTGCTCCTCTAATCATGACTTGTTTTTTTTTTTTTCTTACGAAACTGACTTTCGTAATGTACTCGTAAAAGATCATAACATGAAAGCTGCTAGATCCTTCAATCTCGCCTGTAGATGCAAAATAAAAATGGTATAGTTGGCCTTGTTTAAAAAGTATAAAACACAAAAATATACATATTATAAAACATTTAAAAATAACAAAAATTGGAAAGAATGGATGAATTCAAATTTTTGTCTGTTTTGTTGGTTTTAATTTTTGTATATTTTTGTGTTTTCTATTTTCCAATCGTGGCCAACTATACCATTTTTATTTTTGTTCCATAGTTGATTTGTGGCCATTGCACAACATATATTTTTTTTTACTTATAGATATATTGATGATGTTCTTTCCATCAATAACGCTTCTTTTGCTAAATGAATCCAATTAATATATCCACCAGAACTAGAGTTAAAGGAAACGACAGAAACTGCATATTTTTGGACTAACATCTCAAATTTGACGAAAATGGTCATCTCAGTACTAAAATACGAAATATACCCAAGTTGCATAAAATAGTAAATATCGTTATGCTGTACACGAATTTCAAGAAGTAACCTCTCATCAGCAGAAAGACATAATCCAAAAGTTGTAATTACGACAAAAGGGACAATTTTAACTTCAAAATTATCAATTGCAAAAACATGGACAGTAATATTCCAGCTTTCCTGCTTACGAAGTGTTTGTTTTAAAGTTGATTCGTTACGCGAGAGCTATAACAAATTAAACAGACTTTCGCATTAGACATACTTTTCTCCGTGACTGCTTTTTTAATCAGGGCTTCCAAAAATTCCGTCTCATACATACAGGAATAAAAAATTCTTTAATGAATATCGGACCATTGGGGAAGAATTTCAAGTTTCGGTCCTCACTCTTATTCAAGATTCTTTTTTTACTTAGTACTCTGGTGTTTATTCCTTTTACCTGTCTATGACCCTTCTATAGCAATTGTTGTTGAGTTGCTACCGGAAAATACCGGACACTACCGCAATGGAAGGGGAGGTTTAGCATGCCATAAAACCGATTTAACAACCATTTCTTTTGGAATGCCTGTGCGAAGTCAGGATCATTGCGCTCGACATTATTTTTCGATGGTTCCCAACCGGTTTGTCTTTTTGTCTAAAGGAGTTTTTTTTTGTAATTTTCTTTTTGCCACAAATTGTCTCAACAATTAATTTTGAATTATACAATTTATGCAAAAGTATTTTGCCATATCATTTATTAAATCTGATATAGATTGCTGTTTGCTGATAAAAAGGCAAGGCTCTTGAATCCATTTTAGGGGCTCTGCCTACTCAGCTGCTAGGGTGTGCCGGAAAGCGATAATGTGCCTATATGGGATAGTCAGGTCATGATACGAAAAGTCTTTTGTAGGCCAACTGTGTGGAGACAAGCAGAGTTCCATGAAACATGTAGACACCATTTTTATGAAGGCTAAAATTCTGTCCTATACTAATCTCTCCCCTATCCCGGAGGTAGTCAAAATTTGTTGTCCGGTTGTCCTTTCCATTTTAATTCTTCCTTGTTATAGAAGAAAATATTTGTCAATTGATTAACTTGTTCTCATCCTGATTTCCCTCGAAATTTGCAAACTGGACATGAAACGCTAACTAACGAATTGAGCAATCACTCTTATAAAAAAGGAATTTCCAAGATAGTTTAATGTACTTTGTAATTTAATTATTATTTATCATTATTATTATTTTTTTTTGTTGCTTTAAGCCTTCATAATTTATAATTAGGTTATCCTAATGATTGTTTGGTTCACCAAAAGTAATATACTCTTTGATAATAACTATGTTTATTTGTTAAAGGGGAAAGGGGAAGATTTGTGTTATATTGCACTCTCTTACCTATATGAACAATTGAAAAGAATTTGTGGGATTATGTTTTCTCTAATTCTTGTTAAAAATAAATACTTCCCAAATGATGTTAGATCTAGAATCTAATAAACAACATGTTTGGATATATGTAAGTGTCTCGTGTCCGTTTGTAGAAATAGTGCAACCGGATATTGATGAAATTAACATCTTCATCATTGTATAACTACATGTAAATGGTTTTTGCATTTTTATATCTAAGATAACTCAATTTATTGATAATATGAAATTTTTATCAAAAATATCATATTCAACACCACTTTCAATGAATGGCGCCATAATACACATATCAAGGATGATAGCAACAAAATGTCGGCATACTTGAGACTGGAGACCACTTTACTTCAAATAAATTGAGTAGAAATTAGAGAAACAATCTCTAACACTGTTTTCCGGTTAATTACGATAATTTCTCACATCTCGATAGTTAAATTTTCACATTTTAAAGTTCTCGGGTAAACCTCGAAATTCAAAATGTGAAAATTTAACTATCTCGATGTGAGAAATATACGTAATAAACTGGAAACAATGTTAGAGACTATATATCTTATTATTTTAATTTAACGAACATCATTTTTGAATACTTCTGTCCCAAAATAGTTCACTTTCATAATCTCCATTATTATACACATAGTATATAGCTGAAAGGGCGACAGAGCTGAGCAGATTGTTACCCAGAGGAAACTTTGTCAATCTTCGCATCGGTTGGCAATGTTTTTTGGGGGTAGCAATTTGCCAAGTCACCCTCCATGCTATATTCTGTTCATTTTCTTATACTGGATGTTTTTTATCATTACTGAAAATCACTGAACCATGAACAGAAGGTTACAGTGGAAAAATTATAAGCCGCTTAGCCATAATTATGACAATATTTTGGGATTGTTACCCTCACAGCTTCCAAAAAAAATGCACATATGATAGATTGAATTATCGTATTAATATTTGTAAAAGAAAAATTTTCTAAAGTATACTCGGAAAAAATAGTTAAGGACCATATTCTTTTAAATTCGTGAATCTTTATTTTCGTGTCGAAGCATGGGCATAACTACTGATCCGATCAACATAAAATTTACCCAGTGTTTACACTTACCAATATGAATATTTCTGAAATTCAACTTTTCAAAACTTCTCATTTTCAAGATTAAAAAAAATCGTTTCTTGAGCTTTATCTCGTATGTCATAGGAAGTAATTTATCGGGACTTTTTATCTTCTGTTTTCTATGTCGATATGACAAAGTCATTGCTAAAATAATAATACAAAAGACTCACTTATTGCATTTTAAGCACAGACTTTAGGATAAGAAAAGAATTTATTACACGTGACTTTTCAGGGCTTTTCATAACTGTGCAGGTAAAGAAAAACATGAAAATTACCTGGAACACAGCTTCTGAAAATGTTTATCCCAATAAATATCCATATAAGAATACGAATATCAGAAGCCATCAATGTTCCTTCACATCTCAACAAAGAATAGATTCAACAAAATGTTATATCATGCTCTTTTATTGTCATCTTCTGATGATTATCGGATCTCTTTGTGGTTTTACATTACATGTATATTAATAACATGCCCATTTATTGCATATGAGCAGCACTGAACTGAATTATTCTATAACTGCCATGCGATGAAAGATGAAGATCTGATCAAAAATAATGCTCAGAATACGTAATAAATATTTATGAATTATAATACAATTGTAATTGAATTTCTATTTGTGGTTTTAATTAGTTCAATTAAAACAAGATGTGTTTGTGAAACACTACATATGCCCCCAGATTCCAATTTTACTCCTTTTTGACCTCTATGACCTTGACCTTTGACCTAATTTTTTTGCATATTTATGTTCCTCTTAACTAGACCTATACACTTGCCAACTATCGAAAGTCTACCTTATATAGTTCAAAAGCTATAGCCAAGGTTAAAGTTTCGGACGCACAGACAGACACACAGACATACAGACATACAGACACACAGACAGGACAAAAACAATATGCCCCCGATCCTCGATCTGGGGGCATAAAAATAAGTGTTCATTAGTGTTTTGCAATTTCTAATCCATTTATACTTATATTCCTGTTTATGTTTTAACATTATTCTGGACAGAAATAACAAGAGTACATTGGCAAATTCAAATTTTTGGTTATTACGAAAAGAATAAAAACATAATTTGAAACACCTACAATGGCCGAAAAACATAGCCACATGCCACAATGTACCAAGAAACTGCACAAGCAAAAAAAGTACAATAAAAAAACAAAAGACAAACGTAAACAACGATAGGAACTCAGGACAGCCGAACTTGGTACCGGCACTAACAACATCCAGCAATAAGGTTAAACCGATTCATTAGTACCCAAACCTCCCCTTTCTCTGTCCCGTTTTTCTATAGTATAATAAACATACAAGTAAAACCCAAAACAGGTCAACTACTAAATCAAAAACCACGATCTTGAGAAAGAAAGGATAATTTTGAAAGACGGGTCAAGGAGTGCTCGCCGCTAAACTGCTATCTGAAGGAGCCTAGTCTTCTGGTAAAACATTGTCGCAGTATGGATGAAAAGTCGAACTCAAAACTCCCAGATGGGTTTGGTAAACAATCATCATGTATTTCAGTAGACATCGGCAGTATCAGTGAGAGGCTACTATGCGTGTGAAACATTCAGGTCATTGGATCCCAAATTCAATTTAACGTGCATTTGCAGAATATCCTGTCGATATCCCCTTTTGGGAAAAGAATGTAAGTTACGTCCGTTTTACTGGATTTTTAATCAGATTCTGGCATTTTTTAAAAACATTTCCGTGAAAATGAGGATGAGAAATGCCCGTAGTAATAAGTCGTTTGCGAGTGAAATTATATTTTGATATCAAATGTTCATATCGTCGATGAAACTTAATAATTATGAAATCTGTAACCTTGCTGCCAAAGTTTGGAAGTGATAGTAAGGTTATGTTCATTAAAGTCTTCAAGAGTAGAACAAACGCGTGCGAAACATACCGGTTGAGAAATATAAACTCCGTTTTTACTTACCAGAGTCTACAATGATAGCTAGATCTAGAAAAGGGCAATATTTAGAATCATTGTTTGTCTTATTAAGTTTCTGTTGTTGTGGGTAAATGTTGTCAGCGTAATCTAAAAACTGCGGATTGTCAATAGTAAGGATATCGTCAATATACCTGTTGTTATCATTTAATATAGAAATAAATTTATCACTTGTTTGTATGGTTCCGTTTTGTAGCTTTTTCATTAAGTCACGTTCGTAACAGAAAAGAAAAAGATCTGCAATGAGAGGTGCACAATTTGTATCCATGGAAATTCCAATGAACTGTTGATAACAATGTTGCAAAACAAAAGATTAAGTGCTTTAATCATCACATGTCCAGGTGCAATGATTATTGTAAGTAATATTAGAAAAGAATCCTTGCTTTTTATTACAAGGTATAACACCACTAATTCAGTCTCCCAAAGACTCCCATGTTAAATTGCGCGTTTTTTCAAATTTTGTAGAAATTTTACTAAAAGTTCAAATGAAGTGACACGTGTCTCACTTTAAAAGGCATCTTTCAAGAAACTCTCATGAGAAAATCAACCCCTCCTTAACTTGCATATAAGAGGGAACTGGTTCCCGGCATTGAACAACACAAGGATCGGTACTTCCTGTTTGAATTTTACAGGAAAAATTCCTCCGCTGCAAATGCCTTTAAAATTTTTATTTCTTGACGAAATTATATAAATTTAGGTTCAAAAGAAGCCTTACAATATAAACTTTCCAATTGAATAAGATTCAGCTGCCAACTCTTCGAATATGTAACCAAATAAACACTTATTGGAACCATATCGTCTCATATAGGGACTAAATTCACATATGTGGCCGACTAATTAGTGGTGTTATACCGACAACAAATAAACGTCAGACCAGAAACTTTAAAGACAATTTGATTAGTTGTCCCAATTAAGATCTGATCAAATTATGTGGAAGTATTGTATAAAGTGTAGAAAAATCACATCTGTGGTTTTGTATTAATTACATTTTATCTAAAACTTCAATAGAATTTTTTTACACTCCAAAAGTAATCGACACCAGAGATTTGATAAGTTTTTTCACAATATCTTATAATTAACTCCTTTATACAGTTAAGTGCTCAGGTTAAATGGATGGACAAGTTCATAATAGAACAGTTGCTCGATTTCGAAATAAAGCACTGCTTGTAGGGGTTTTGTGAAGCTTAGGAATTAAGTAAATTGTAGGCAAGGTGTTATCTTTTAGTGAAACTTTGAGCATTATTGTATGTTTTGGTGTTGTTTGGTGAGCGTTTGTTGGTCACGATTGGTGCGTTTGAAAGTATTGGCCAATTCGTTTTGTCGGACATCGATATAGTATTTCTTTCAAATGATTGAAACGTTGTTAGAAGCTTTGTCAACAGGTACAAACACATATTTTTTGCCAAGATCTCTCAGTTCTGTTAACAGACAGCTTAGGATGTGGCTCATAATAATTATCTTTATAAAAGTTAATTAATGTTGGTGACTTTGGTAATAATTTTATCTTTGAACAAATTAAGTGCGTGTTTGTCTGCGTTTGCATCATTTTATACAATACTTAGTGACTGCGTCTTTTATGATATCAAAACAAGCTGGCCAGTTAATTTTGGAAGGTGGGCAATATTTAGATTATTTTCTAAAAAAAAACGTCGAACTTCTTTTTCTTCAATGATGTTTAAGTTCCCAGTAAATATATGTCCGCAATGGTAATAGCGGTATGGTTTTGAAATTGTGGATTTCCTATGTTTGGATTCTAGTGCTGCTGATGAAGAGTAACAAATGAGTTATGGTCTCATGTTCATTTACTCCATATTCTTTCGGAAAATGTGGTGACATGCTGAGGGTAATAGCTATATATAGAAGAGTAATTGAAAAAAACATACTCTTGGTAGGTTGTTTGTAAGCATTTAAGCATGGGGATTCAATCTAAAATATTGATGAAAAGTGCACATATTATTGATTCCAATAATTTCGAAAATTCTGGCAAAAACGTAGAGAGTATCTCTTTCCTGCACAGCTCGGTCCTTATTTGATTTTGGCTTTCCTTTTTTACTCATATTGGTTATAAGTTCTCTATAAGCTTATACACATATTTCGGTTTATGGATTTTCAAATGCTTTGATTTGATCTGCACTGAAGGGACATACATAATGAAATTTGTAGAAATGCGCATATGGAGAAATATAATTATCAAAAACACGGTATCTTGTTATTTATTTCGGACTAATAATAATAATATCACAATGAAGAACCTTATTACGTCTGTTCCAAAATTACCTTTTTTCATTTTCCATGTTCATTTCAATGATAATGTATGTCTTTTATGATTTATCCTGATGACATAAATTGGTATGTTATGATATGAATAACTTAATACCGTAGTCATTGTAATTTAGTTTCTGTATATGCACATTTCGGCAACTTGTGTCTTTCAGTGCATATAAAATCTAAACTTTTGGAAGACAATCAACTCAAAGATGTTTAAAGACTGATAACCTATATGATCCAAATGTAAGGCCAAATTCAGCTAAGGAAAGAACTTTGCATGAGGGAGATACTTGATATTGGAAGGTTCAAAACAGAATCGGCTTCCGGGTCAGCACCCGATGTTACAGTTTCTGAGAGGTTATTCAAGCAATGTTGCCATCTGGATGGGGTATACGGAAACCACCCAAGGGCTATTGGCTAAGTTGTTTCAGAGAAGAAGATCTTTGAATGCATTTCCCATAGGGTCACTATGTTAAACTATGTTCCCCCTGGCGGCCATTTTGGATGAGGTATGAACATAATAATCAAAAATTTTGAAGGGGACCACCAACGGACTATTGTGACCAACTTTGGTTCCAATTGGCTCAGCAGTTTTAGAGAAGAAGATCTTTGAATGCATTTCACATAAGGTCCTTAAGTTTAACTATGTTTCTCGCTGACGGCCATCTTGGATGAAGTACCAATTTAAAAATCACAGCCTTTAAGTGGATCACCAATGTGACCAAGTTTGGTTCCAATTGGCTCAGTAGTTTCAGACGGTCCCTATGTTAAACTATGCTGGCGGCCATCTTGGATGAGATGCAAACCTGCTGGACATGTTTAGAAATTGTTGTCTTTGATAAGCTTAACTTTTTTGCCATTCATACTTAACCTCTATATCAAATAGTTTTTGAAATAAAAGCAAAAACGTATAAAAATCGCGAAAATTCAAGAAAAGGGGGTTATAACTCCTATATGGATCGTCGAGAAAATTGCAGCAGAGCTGCCAGAATTGGTTAATTTGAAACATATGAAACTGAAGTTATTCAATAAAAAATAAAGCAGTGAAAATATTTATATTTGAGCTCCCACCCCAATACTTATGTTTTCACATCCAAGATTGAATCAAGCATTATTTTATTGATAATAGCGATTTGTGAGACCTGACAGGTGTGCTCAAGTTCCCTAAATACTACACTCTCCGATACCACTCCGTACAACCGCGTTGTATCATTTTGAGCAAAATCTGCATGATACGGTCAAAATTGAGATAAACAATAAAAGGCGTTGAAACACCAAGGCTATTATATCTATATTTTCCTTTTGTTTTTCTGTATTTCTGAGTGCAAAAAACTGTAATTTAACTTCAAATAGAGCAAAGTTTTTATACAATAGATTATTTTTGCCTTCTATTTTCATATTTGAAGACATTTTGATTAATCCAACGCTGAAACAGGAAAAAATATATATTTTCAATTTTTCAATGCAAATACTTCCCAATAACGTATTGAATTCGAAATTAATTTTATTTTGCGTGATATATCATTCATTTGTCTTACTTTTGATACCACAATCACGATTTTGTATTCTGTCATTATCGAGAAAACTGCGTTCAAATGCAGGTAGTCAGAGAAAAAATGATACGATAAAAATCTACTTCATTTTCACGCAGGATACGATAAAATTCTGTGCAATGATATGATTAAAATTGTTTTGTTTAAAGAGTCCTATCTAATATTTAAAAAAAATATTACTTTAAAGTAAAATGCTGACCGGCTTCTTTCTTTGTTTCGGGTTTCTTGTTGAATAGAAGCTTGGAAAGTGTTAATAGGATCATAAAATTAAAACATGGAATGTGGTAAGGACAGAAAACTGTGGTAAACAAAGGCGCGAAATGTGAAGTATAAAAATACAGTTTCCAGTAAGGTTAAGCCGGGTTCGTGTACAACTTTGTACTGGTATTATTATTTCTGTTCATGTAGATTCAGATTCATTAAAGAGTATCTCCCTCAGGCAAAGCTGCCCTCAGCTGGTTTTGGCTTTCCATTTAGATCATATCTGTCAAATTTTAAACATTTCTAAGTTAATGGTCATCTAACTGCTTTGATTCTATCTGCACTGAAGACACATGGGTTGTCGAAATGGCCATATTCAGATTTATAGTAAGTTCTATATTGAGTCATTTATTACCACCGGGTAGATGCTGATGGAGTGTTAGTCCTCAAGGGTATTCACCAACCCAGTAACCAACCCAGTACTTTGATGCTAAACCGAGAGCCGATTTTATTTCGAAACTTGCAATATATAAAATGTTTATAAATTTTGTTATAAACAAGGAGTATCTCACTCGTGCAAAGGTTTGCCCTTAACTGATTTTGGCTTGCAATTTAGATCCTTTTGATAATTTATTCTCGAAAAAGATTTAAACATCCTTCGATTTCTGGATTTTCAATGTTTTAATCTATCTGAACTGAAGAGACAAAAGTAGTCGAAATGGCCATATACAGAAAGTTAATTTACAGAAGCTTAGGTCCTTTGTTATTACTTTAATCTTTGTACACGGATGTGAATCAATGAGTGCGTGCATCTCATCTTTAACTACACGAATTTCCTGTCTCGATCTCTATTTTATAAATTTTAACCTTAGATGGTAATTCCACACCTAAACATCTAAACTATTTCACCAAAAGTCTTTGACTTGATAACAAAATTTTAAAATTGAAATTAGGTAAGCAATTTATTTCTACACTTTCATTTCTAGAAGAAGGATTCCCTTTCATTTTGAAACCAGAGAAACATTTTGGCAACACTCATTAATGATTTACATCGACAAGTAAATAGTATGTGTTTTTATGGAACATAAATTAATTTATGATCCCTAAATAACTTC
>MJUU01066891.1:21070-71891 GCA_002080025.1 Modiolus philippinarum
AAATGAAAGGCATTAAACACATGTATCACTTTATATGTAGTTTACTGAGATATCGACATCAGTTTTATGCTATCCTTAACATTGTGTAAGACATACAGTTCAAGCATGACACCAACACCACTTCATTGTATTTCAGTCTAATATTCCAGTGCATCTACTGTAGGGTTGACGATATAGTCATATGGCTAGCGTGGTTGGCTGATATGCAGGCGGTCCAGGTTCGATACCTAGACGTGTATTTAAGGGAGGTATTTAACTATTGGGGGGTAATTTTTTTTAAATGTCAGACATTAGCACATGCGGCACTTACACGCACAGCACTGTCTTCATTGTATTTTAAATACAACTTTATTATAAATCACCACCTGATCTGGGGTGCTGTTCATGCTGTAAGTGCATCAAACATTCCTGTCGAAAGCAGGATGATTGTGTTTTTGGCATTTGAAGTGTGTGTGTGTGTGTGTGTGTGTGTATTAATTAATATTTCCATGTAATGCCAACTGTTGTCAGAAAAATGACAAAGAAATGATTACAACATATAGAAGCGACTAGACAGCACTCGACTGTTGAGTTGCCTAATAAAATGTGACTTATAAGCATTATTATTGAACAATAAGCCAGTTCCACGAGCCCATGTATTGAAAAAAGCTTCAACACAATATTGGTTTTATTTTGTGACAATTCATTTACTATGTCTGGCATGTGTTGAGGGTTTTTCATAGTCCGGTTATATCACTGTTTAAGCATATTACTACAAGAATGAAAAAAATAGAGGCTCCAAGGAGCCTGTATAGCTCACCTGTATATAGCAGTGGTATATCAATGCAATAACATTGATTCTGAAATACATTTCCTA
This sequence comes from Modiolus philippinarum, assembly GCA_002080025.1. NCBI lineage: Eukaryota > Metazoa > Mollusca > Bivalvia > Mytilida > Modiolidae > Modiolus > Modiolus philippinarum. The sequence continues at coordinate 21,927 of MJUU01066891.1, forward strand.
TGAGGTCTAAAGTTAATCAATGGGACTGCTGGCGATTATCTAGGATTATGCAGGGACGTATCAGACAGATATTTTACTTAACACTACCCAAGGACTATTATAACAAAGTTTGGTTGCAATTGGCTAATTTGTTTCAGAGGAGTTAATTGTTGAATGCATTTGCCATAGGGTCTAATGTTAATCAATGGACCCCATTGCCGGCCATCTTGGATTACGCACTGACATCTCATATACAATTTTCCGCTAAAAATTGAGGTACTTTGTTAAAGTGCGATTTTGGTCCCCCTAAGGCGCCTTATAGCTTGGAAACGGTAAGAGCTACGCAAAATCCGTTGGCATACTACCGAAAGCTAATGTCAAGAGGAATCCAAAGAAAGAAACCCCATCAAAATCCAATGAAAAATAAAAAATTGAGGTACTTTGTAAAAGTGCGACTTTTGCCCCCTTAGGCCCCTTCTAACTCGGAAACGGTAAGAGCTACGCAAAATCCGTCGACACACCACCGAAAGCTCATGTCAAGACGAATCCAAAGAAAGAAACCCCATCAAAATCCGATGAAAAATAAAAATTTGAGGTACTTTGTAAAAGTGCGATTTTGGCCCCGTTTGACCCCTTATAGCTCGGAAAGGGAAAGAGTTATCCAAAATCTGATAGTTGTGCGACATGTTTATTTTTCATAAGGAATCCAATGAAAAAAACTGCATTAAAATCCGACTAGAAAAAAAAATAATTAAAATTTCCAAAGGGGTCCAATGTTAATCAATGGGTCCCACTGGCGGCCATCTTGGATTACGCACGGACATGTCGGACATAATTTTTCATTTACACCACCCAAGGACTATTATGACAAAATTTGGTTGCAATTGGCCCAGTGGTTTCAGAGGAGTTGATCAGTTGACGGACGACGGACGGACGACGACGACGGACGCCAAGTGATGGCAATAGCTCACATGCCCTTTAAGTTCAGGTGAGCTAAAAGAGAAATCTGGTCGGCTTAGCCATTGGGAATAGAGAAGTCGTTACATGCGCTTAAAAACTATTTACAGAAGAATAAATAACGAAAGTTAATCTGTTTTTGCATATAAGCCAACACCCCGTACTTCATCCGTACCGACACCCTATGAGACACATACACAATTTGATGCATTACGACCTATGCTTATGTTATATTTGAATCCAGATGATTAATACTTACATTAAACACCTACTGGTGTCATACAAGTCAAACAGAATACACTATGCATTTCAACAGTGCTTTATAAGAGAATGACAAGCCTTAAAAGTTGCCATGACCTGTACCACAAAAAGTGAGGAGTGTTTGTGGAAACTGTACGGTATAGCGTATAGTGTTTAGGTGTTACGCATTCCTTGATGATTGGGGTACTTCATTAGATACATTGGTTACATCTATAAGGTCTACTTTTATAACAAATCATGTTCTCCCACTTCGGACAATGGAATCCATTGATTTAGCAGTGCAAGATTTTTCTGTCTTACACAGGAGGCTGTAAGACAAGCTACAAGCGTATATTCCCGCAACAATATACACAGCTTAGTCCACATGAATCGAAAAGTATATTATTAAGAGTATTAAATAGTATATTGACTACATCAAAACGACAAAATTTGAATTAAAACCCATCAGAAATGCCTAAATCGTTTGCACCGAAAAAAAAAACAGACTCTGACGCGTGCTCCATGCTTTAAGACGTCGTGAAAAGGGAAGTAACTGATGTCAACAATGGCGTTTCAACGGTGATTTGTTTAATTTTTTGGATGCTGAGGGGGAGAAAAATAATCAAACACCAGTGAGAAGGTCAGACAAAAAAATCGCAGACACCCTCGGGTAATATTTCTAGCGTCTCAGCAAGCTTCGTACGAGTACTTGAAATCTTACCCTTGGGTGCCCTGGTGTTAGATTCTTATAATCTTATCTTCAATTTACCCCCATTTCATCAGAAAAAACCAACACCCCTTACCACACAGAGCTGACACCCCATATGTGTGGATGTACCCGGTCATTCTACAAACTATTGAAAATTCTGATGGATTTCGCTTAGTCCCCGAACCACCTTCAATAGCCTCAAATTTCATTTTCTCGAAGTGAAAACCAATGTAAAAATAAGAAGAAAACTAGAGGCTCAGGGACTGAGCCTGAATCGTTCACCTGACAAAATGCTTCTAATATAAGCCATGTCTATGCTAATAAGCCATGTCAATGCTGATGAACAAAAGTGATTTTTTTTCCCTTAGGGACTAATGTTAAGCCATAAATCCATACATATTCCAATTCAGTTTGGTTAAATTTGCTTCAATAATTTAATAGATGATGATTAAAATGATCAATTTCCAATACGGTCAAATGTTAATCTTGGTAAAGGACCTTTCATACATCATTCCTGTAAAGTTTCATTTGCCTCAGTGGTTTCAGGGGAGAAGATGAAAATGCGATTTTTCCCATATTTCCGAGTTCCGCGCTGGCGGCCATGTTTTTTGTTGAATCTCAACGAAATGAGCAATCTTGGTAGAGGACCTTCCAAACATTATTGCTGTAAGGTTTTGTTGAATTTGCTTCAATAGTATCTGAGGATAAGATGAAAATGTGATTTTTTCCATAGGGCCTAATGTAAAACCTTAGTTCCGCGCTGGTGGCCATGTTTTTTGTCGGATCAAATCGAAATGAGCAATCTTTGTCAAGAACCTTCAATACATCTTCCCTGTAAAGCTTGATTGAATTTGCTTCAGTGGTTTCTGTGGAGAAAATGAAAATGAAATTTTTCCCATAGTGTCCTATGTTAATACTAAGTTCCGCGCTGGCGGCCTTTTTTTTGTCGGATCAGAATGATATGAGCAATCCTCGTAAAGGACCTTCCATACATCATTCCTGTAAAGTTTGGTTGAATTTGATTCAGTGGTTTTAGAGGAGAAGATGAAAATGTGAAAGTTTAACGGAAGGACAGACGACAGACGGATGGACGGACGGATGACGGATGCTAAGTGATGGCAATAGCTCACACTGACCCTTTGGCTCAGGTGAGCTAAAAAAATCCTTGAACAAATACATTTAGGCGAAGTGCACATCCTCAATATATATAAAAGCATACTATGAATTTTTACAGTTTATAAAATTGCCTTATTAATAATTATATAGAATGGTTTAAAAAGCTTAAAAATAATTTTGCATGGTGTAATTAGATCCCATTCAACACTAATGATTTTGGTAATGTTCCAGACCATACATGTTTTTGGACTGTACACGTACGGTCCAGTCCATACAAGTATTTTTTTTTTCGAAAAACCCATACGGTCGGACCGTGCGCGTAAGGTCCAACCGTACCAAACAGCCTGGCTATTTCAAAGTCTTGCGTGTTCTTGGATAATATAGCGATACACTGTATACAATATTATTTAATGAATTTAACTATTATGTTTAGCAAGAACTAAGATTTTTTAACTGTAATTATGCCTTAATAAAATTGACTTGCTAATTGAACGTTATTTGAGATAAAATAATAAAACATGAGTGGACCCTAATAGATGTCTCGCCCTCCCTACTTTGTCTCTAAAACAACAATTTACTACTTAAGAGCAACCTACAAGCCAAATACTATTACCGTACCATCTACAGTAATTGAGAAACTATTCTACTACGAAAAACTTAACTATGTTAACTAGACCATGAAATTGAGGTCAAGGTCAAAAGCCATATGGCAGACTGACATGTACAAACCAAGACCAAACTATTTACCAAGTATCATTGACCTATAGCTTGTAGTTATTGAGAAACAGACTTGAGCAAAAACTAGAGGATGAATTGCCCCACGCAAGGTACAGATTTAAAAAGTGGTTTCTCAGTAATAATGTTTGTGTCTGTAAGACACATATGATGCCCCCGCAAACTATATTTTGGCTGTGTACTCTCTGTGTCAAAATCACAACAACAAAAAATTAAAAAATACGACTAAGTTCACCAATGCAATTTTTTTTCAGAAAAATACTCCAAAATCAAAATTTATACTAAAAGGCACATCTGTAATATATGAAACAATAATTTACGAAAATAAAGGAAAATGTGTCCATGGGACACGGATGCCCCCGCCATACAGATATATCGGCAATCCGGAAGGAGATGAGTGACAGACTCATCATATCAAAGCTTCAGACCAAATATCAAATCATTCCTGCATTCACAAGCTGAGAAATGTTTGACGAAAATTTCAAACGTACGTACGGACGTACAAGGGTAAAACTCAATACCCCGTCGCCTAACGGCGGGGGCACAAAAAACTACCAACCATAAAAACTGTAGGAGGTCTCGGCCAGACAAACCATGTACTCTTCGAGAAAATCGCAAAAAGGCTATATTCAGCTATGTATGTTTTTAGAAACATTTCCCCAAATTAAAAATCAATATAAAAGGGCACATTTTCACTATATATACAAATGATCTGTAAAATAAAAAGTTCCTACCATAATAACTGTAGGAAGGGTTGCCCGGACAAACTGTGTACCCTCTATGTCAAATTCATTAAATAAACAGCTGCGCCAAGTCGCATGATACGCCCGTCGTCACCCCTTCAAAACTGTAAGTGATTTAGGTAAGGGGTTCTCAATTTAGAAGCACCTATAACTGCCTAATTGAGCTTGATATCTCTTTAACAAATCAATCTGCACAGTTTGAAGTAAGGTGATCAAAGTACTTATACATAAGAGTGCGACATGTAAAAAAATTGCCTTAAATTTGACAAATAAAGTCCTATAACTCTTTCAAAAAAAATCAAAATTTCGCAAAAAGTACACAGATCATGAGGCAATCATACCTAATACCTATACAAAGTTTGGAGTGAATTAGCCATATGGTTGTCAAGTTAGAGATCGACATGTAAAAAAACTGCCTTCAAATTACGAATAAAGTCCCATAACTCTTGCCAGCAAAATCCAAATTTCACGAAAAAGTATACAGATCGTGAGGCCATCATATCCACTACCTCTATAAAGTTTGAAGTGCACCAAAAGGGTTGTTGAGTTAGAGCGTGACATGTAAAAAATTGCCTTAAATTTACGAATAAAGACCCATAACTCTTGTAAGAAAAATCGAAATTTCACGAAAAAGAATACAGATAGTGAGGCAATCTCATCCAATATCTATTCAAAGTTTGAAGTGAATTGGCAAAAGGGTTGTTGAGTTAGAGTGTGACATGAAAAAAAATTGCCTTAAAATTGACGAATAAAGTCCCATAACTCTTGCAAGAAAAATCGAAATTTCACGAAAAAGTATACAGATCGTGAGGCCATCATACCAAATACCTCTACAAAGTTTGAAGTGAATTAGCCATAGGGTTGTCAATTTAGAGCACGACATGTAAAAAGTTGCCTTTAAATTGACGAATAAAGTCCCATAGCTCTTGCAAGAAAAATCGAAATTTCACGTGAAAGTTTACAGATCGTGAGGCCATCATACCAAATACCTCTACAAAGTTTGAAGTGAATTAGCCATAGGGTTGTCAAGTTAGAGCGCAACATGTAAAAAATTGCCTTCAAATTGACGAATAAAGTCCCATAACTCTTGCAAGAAAAATCGAAATTTCACGAAAACGTATACAGATCGTGAGGCCATCATATCAAATACCTCTACAAAGTTTGAAGTGAATCAGCCGAACGGTTGTCAAGTTTAAGCGCGACAAATGAAACGGACGGACAGACAGACGGACGGACGGACAATCGGACATCGGTATACCATAATACGTCTGTCATTAGACGGGCGTATAAAAATGACTAAGTTTAACAATGTATATCTTTCAGAAAAATACACCAAAATCAAAATAAATACCAAAAGAAACATTTTCAATTTATGTACAAATCATCTGTAAGATAAAAACTTCCTGCCATAAAAACTGTAGAAGATCATGGCCGGACAAACTGTGTACCCTTTTTACCCAGTACATGTACTAACCAGACCAAGCTATATACCAAATATCATTGACCTATAGCTTGTAGTTATTGAGGAACAGACTTAAGCAAAAAATCTTAAAATGGTCACTGGACCGTGAAATTGAGATCAAGGTCAACAGCCATTCGGCAGACTGACATGTACTAACCACGACCAAGCTATATACCAAATATAATTGACATATCACTTGTAGTTATAGAGAAACAGACATAAGCAAAATAAAGGGCTACACCGAGCGCAGCATGATACGAACGCAGCATGTCGACATCTGAAATATGAACAAGTGTAATTGAAAGTGAGTGTGGACATACTAGAGAGCTTGAAACAATAATTGCATGGACACAATAAGGGATTGACCCAGCAATTAGTTTGACACAAACTAGAGAAAATGAAAATTAGCCCTTATTACTCCTTATGGTTCCTCTTTTACCTCTTATAGCTAAAAAACAGTAAGAGCTACACCAAATCCATTGACATACTACTGAAAGCTTATATCAAGTGGAATCCTAAGAAAAAAATCCCATCGAAATCCGACGAAAAATAACAATTTCACGTAATCTGCAAGTTTGCAGTTTTGGTCCCTTCGACCCCTTATAGCTCGAAAACGGTAAGAGCTACGACAAATCCGTTGACATAATAGTGAAAGCTTATATAAAGAGGAATCTAAAGAAAAAAATCATATCAAAATCCGATGAAAAATAATAATGTAAGGTAATCTGCACATTAGCAATTTGGCCCCGTTTGGCCCCTCAAAGCTATGTAAGCAAACAAGTTACCAAGAATCTAATAGCAGAGTACTGTGTTAATTTTTCATAAGCAATCCATTGAAAAAACTGCATCAAAATCGGACAAAAAATTAAAAAAAAATTTTTTTTTGGATTCGCCCTTTTAGGCCCCATTTATCTCGGGAACGGTACATGCTACATGAAATACGTTGGCATACTACTGATTGGAAATTTCCTCACTGAGGAAGTACACTGAAAGAAACCCCATCAAAATCCGATTAATAATAAAGATTCTACAGACAAATATGTGAAAACACCCAATTTAACCCTTTTTGGCCCCTTTTTTTGAAAACGGGTGGGGTCACAATGACCAAAACTACTGCAAGCCCTCCTGTTGTACCAAAGAACATTATGTTAAAATTTCATAAGGATTAATCAACTGGAACAAAAGTTATTGACCAAAAACAAAAGTGTCTACAGACGACGACGACAACGACAACGACAATGACGACGACGACGACAGCACCATACCATATACGACCGCAAAATTTTTTGCGGTCGTATAAAAATGTAACCTGCACACTGGACTGAAACTGAGGTCAAGGTCAAAAGCCATATGCAGACTGACATAAACTAACCAAGACCAAGCTACATACCAAATATCATTGACATATCACTTGTAGTCATTGAGAAACAGACTTAAGCAAAAATTGTAATGGTGGATTACATGATACCCCGCCACGTTTCACAAAATTTCTGAGTTAAAAGAGGCATAAATCCACAACGATGTGTACCATTGAACCCAAAATTACACTTGGCCTGTGTTTTGTGGTAAACAATTTACATTCCATGTTTGAAGACAGTATGTTATTTCATTCACAAGTTATGAGTACAAAACCCTAAAATTTGTTCACAAAATTTCTGAGTTAAAAGAGGCATAATTCCACAACGATGTGTACCATTGAACCCAAAATTACACTTGGCCTGTGTTTTGTGGTAAACAATTTATATACCATGTTTGAAGACAGTATGTTATTTCATTCACAACTTATGAGTACAAAACCCTAAAATTTGCAATATTTCAAAGTTTCAGGGGGCATAACTCTAGAACCCTTGGACATCTGAACCCAAAATCGAACTTTTCGAATCAAAATTTCTGAGTTAAAAGAGGCATAACTCCACAACGATGTGTACCATTGAACCCAAAATTACACTTGGCCTGATTTTTGTGCTAAACAACTTACATACCAAGTCTTACATACCAAGTTTGAAGACCTTGTGTTATTTCGTTCACAAGTTATCAGTCAGAAACCCTAAAATTCACACAATTTAAAAGTTTCAAGGGGCATAACTCCAGACCCCCTTGAAACTCTGAACCCAAAGTCGACCTTGGCCTGAGTTTAGTGGTAAACAAGTTGCATACCAAGTTTGAAGATTTTGTGTTATTTCGTTCACAAGTTATCAGTCGGAAACCCTTAAATTCGCAAAATTTCAAAGTTGCAAGGGGCATAACTCCAGAATCCCTTGGACCTCGGAACCCAAAATCAAAACTGATCTGAGTTTTGTGGTAAACAACTTACATACCAAGTTTGAAGTCCTTCTGTTATTTCGTTTACAAATTATCAGTCGGAAACCCTTAAATTCGCAATATTTCAAAGTTTCAAGGGGCATAACTCCAGAACCCCTTGGACCTTTGAACCCAAAATCGAATTTGACCCGAGTTTTGTGGTAAACAACTTACATACTAAGTTTGAAGACCTTGTGTTATTTTGTTCACAAGTTATCAGTCGTAAACCCTAAACATCGCAAAATTTCAAAGTTTCAAGGGCATAACTCCAGAACCCCTTGGACCTCTGAACCCAAAATCGAGCTTGACCTGAGTTTTGTGCTAAACGAATTGTATACCAAGTTTGAAGACCTTGTGTCATTTCGTTCACAAGTTATCAGTCGGAAACCTTCGGGGGACGGACGGACGGACGGACAGACGGACGGACAGACGGACGGACAGACAGACAGACAGACACATGGACGGACACATGACTGAGGGTATCACATAATAACTCGCCACTTCGTGTGGCGGGGTATAAAAAAACTTAACCTGGACTTAAGCAAAAAAGCTTAACCTGGACTTAATCAAAATAACTTAACCAGGGCACTGGACCGTGACATTGAGGTAAAGTTCAAAAGCCATATGGCAGACTGACATGTACTAACCAAGACCAAGCTATATACCAAATATAATTGACTTCTATCTTGTAGTTATTGAGAAACGGACTTAAGCAAACAAGAATAGAATTCCTGGGTCCCCCGCCGCTCATGCAATATACTAGCATACTGTATATGAAATTGCAATATCTTCAAACATTCAGGGCATTTCCAAAACAAAATATTAGGGGATACAAAAAAGGTATCGACTACGGCAGATGTTCAAACTTGACCAAGGTATTAGTAGTATAAACGTTTAGTATAAATTTCATGAGAATCCGTCGAAATTTGTAGCTATGAGAGCGCTTACAAGGTCGATTTTTGGCTATAATGGTGTCGTTATTTTGGTCAAAGTCCCATGACTCTGTCAAAAAGTATCAAACAAAGCTGATTTTTGAACGTGACCAAAGTATTAGTAGTATAAACGTTTGGTATAAATTTCATGAGAATCCGTCAAAATTTATAGGCATCAGAGCGATTGCAAGGTCAATTTTTGACTATAATGCTGTCGTTATTTTGGTCAAAGTCCCATAACTCCTTCAAAAAGTATCATCCAAGGCTGATTTTCGATCTTGGCCAAGGTATTAGTGATATAAACACATGGTATAAATTTCATGAAAATCCGTTATAATTTCTAGGCATGAAGGCGCTTACAAGAAAGTGTGACGGACGGACGGACGGACACACGGACGCACGACATTTCTATGTCCCCGCTCCGCGTTGCGGCGGGGGGCAAAAATCTTAACCTGGTCACTGGACCGCGAAATATAGGTCAAGGTCACATGATTTTGGGTCCGGTTAAGCTACCTATCCACCAAATATAAAGTTCCTACATCTTAAGCTTCTATATAATAACTTGAGTTTACATCACCGTTGCCCGCTGCCATACTTTGCATGCCTATATCTCGCATTCCGCGACTTTCGTCGCGGGAGAGCCAAAAAAACTAGTGTTTCGTAAAGAAAAAATAAATGGAATATTAATTGAAATAAAATATATGGTCTTCTTGTCTGAAAATCCTGAGAAAAAAATTCAATACCACCTCTAAGGAACAACAATATTTTTCCCAATTACCTACAAGGCTAAATTCCCCGCCCTTGACGATTTCACCCTACTTTTCCAGTGGCAGTCAGAATTTCCCGTCCCATGGCCATTTCCATACCCCAAAGTGATTGTTTATCAACAAACTTGTTCTCGTCTTGATATAGCTGAAATATTGCTGAGTAGACGTTAAAGAATATTCAATCAATCAATCTAAACTAGAGGTTCAGACATTGAGCCTGTATCGCTCACCTGACAAAATGCTGAAGCAGGGTTTTCAATGTTCTGCATGGTGGCCATGTTTTTTATGTGAATTTCCCATAGGGCCAAAATAAAGTATGTTCTGTGCTGGCGGCCATGTTTTTTATTGGATCGGAACGAAATGAGCAATCTTTGTTAAGGACCTTCAGTTCATCATTCCTGTAAAGTTTGTTTGAATTTGCTTCGGCAGTTTCAGAGAAGAAGAAAATGTGAATTTTCCCATAGGGTCCAATGTTAAACCTTAGTTCTGCGGTTCCGGCCATGTTTTTCATCGGATCGGAACGAAATGAGCAATCTTTGTAAAGGACCTTGCATACATCATTCCTGTAAAGTTTGGCTGAATTTGCTTCAAGGGTTTCAGAGGAGAAGATGAAAATGCGAATTTCCCATAGGGCCAATGTTACCCTATCTTCTGTGCTGGCGGCCATGTTTTTTTATGGGATCGGAACGAAATGAGCGATCTTTGTTAAGGGCCTTTAGTACATCATTCCTGTAAAGTTTGGTTGAATTTGCTTCAGCGGTTTCAGAGGAGAAGAAGAAAATGTGAATTTTACTATAGGGTCCAATGTTAAACCTAAGTTCCGCGCTGGCGGCCATGTTTTTTATCGGATCGGAACTAAATGAGCAATCTTTGTAAAGGACCTTCAATACATCATTCCTGTAAAGTTTGGTTGTATTTGCTTCAGTGGTTTCAGAGCAGAAGAAGAAAATGTGAATTTCCCATAGGGCCAATGTTAAACTATGTTACGTGCTGGCGGCCATGCTTTTTATCGGATCGGAACGAAATGAGCAATCTTTGTTAAGGACCTTCCATACATCGTTCCTGTAAAGTTTGGTTGTATTTGCTTCAGTGGTTTCAGAGGAGAAGAAGAAAATGTGAATTTTCCCATAGGGTCCAATGTTAAACCCAAGTTCCGCGCTGGCGGCCATGTTTTTTATCGGAGCGGAACGAAATGAGCAATCTTTGTAAAGGACCTTCCAGACATCATTCCTGTAAAGTTTGGTTGAATTTGCTTCAGTGGTTTCAGAGGAGAAGATGAAAATGTGAATTTCCCATAATGCCAATGTTAAACTATGTTCGGTGCTGGCGGCCATGTTTTTTATCGGAACGGAATAAAATGAGCAATCTTTGTTAAGGACCTTTAGTACATCACTCCTGTAAAGTTTGGTTGAATTTGCTTCAGCGGTTTCAGAGCAGAAGAAGAAATGTGAATTTTCCCATAGGGTCCAATGTTAAACCTAAGTTCCGCGCTGGCGGCCATGTTTTTTATCGGATCGGATCGAAATGAGCAATTTTTGTAAAGGGCCTTCCATACATCATTCCTGTAAAGTTTGGTTGAATTTGCTTCAGTGGTTTCAGAGGAGAAGATGAATATGTGAAAAGTTTAACGGACGGACGACGGACGACGGACGCCAAGTGATAGCAAGGGCTCACACTGACCCTTTGGGTCAGGTGAGCTAATAACACATTGTTCCAAAAGGGAATACCCCGCCCATGAACAAAACTTCTTAATATAACAAGATGTGTTTGTGAAACACTACATATGCCCCAGATTCTACAGTAAAATATATGAAAATACCCAATTCTACCCCTTTTTGATGTGACCTTGACCTTTGATCTAGTTTTTTTGCACATTAATGTTCCTCTTGACAAGACCTATACACTTGCCAAGTATCAAAGGTCTATCTTACATACTTCAAAAGTTGTTTATTACCATAAAAAACCCGATTCAACCCCTTTATTCTGAGACAGATGAAGCCCCTTTGGGCCTCTTGTTTATTGAAATGGTTTTAATTGTTCAATGTATATGTTTAAACATGCTATTAGAAACCTACAGAAAAATGCTGCATCAAGATCGGACAAAAAATTTTAAAATTCTTTTTTTTTCGTTTGTCCCTCTTTGGGCCTCTTGTTTCTCAAAAATGGTAATTGCTACCTCAAATCTGTCGGCATACTTCAGTTGCGCAATTCAATTAGCAATAACATAAAACAAACCCCGTCTCAATAGGATAAATAATAAGGATTCTACAGTCAAGTATGTGAAAATAGCCAGTTTCACCCCATTTTTAACCTCTATGACCTTGACCTTTGACCTGACCTAAATTTTTTTGCATATTTATTTACCTTGACTAGACCTATACACTTGCCAAGTGTTAAATGTCTACCTTGCATGGTTCAAAAGTTATAGCCAAGGTTAAAATTTCGGATGCACAGACAAACAAACAGACAACAAAAACAATATGCCATGTTGAGACCTTAAGTGTAATCCTTACCTTAATCGTAATCCGATTACACTTAAGGTTAAGGATCACCCTTAAATGTAATCCCGGTTACATTTATGGTTGAAGGACCTCCCTTAATTGTAACCGATTACAATTAAGGGAGATAGTGTACATATGCCTGCAGTACCTACCGTAATTGTAAACCCTCGGAATTAATTTACAATTTGCAGCGCATATAAGATAAGAAAACAAGTTCCGCCATAGCATGATTATGAGTCATATTTGTTTTAAATAGCCATGGTTATCGTGGAAACAAAAAAGTGCTCAGAATTGTTTCAAAATATTATACAAAAAAAAATGTAAAAATTGTTCTAAAGCTTTACAATTCCCTAAAACAGAAAAGTAAACGGAATTGTATGAAAATGATAGAAATTCTGACTTTTAAACAATATTTTTTACCAGACTCCAACTAGCGACCAATTCCTAGGCACCAATTTTCTATTGACCAATTTTGGGGTTTATCTGAAACCAAAAAGTAAAGGCACGCCGAAAAGAACCATTATTCATATTATTTCTAGCGACTAATTTTGGGGTTTTTTTTATTCTAGAAATACCATTATTGCTAGCGTTTCCATTGGGATAAATCAAGTAGCTAAGAATCGCTTGAAATGTACAGACAGGAAGTTAAAGATTTGTATACACTATTCTGAGGATTAAAATTTTCCAAATGACAACTGATGTAATGGAATCGAAAAATGAGAGACGGAAGGATCTTTTTAGGGACTCCGTGATTAGTTGTTTTATTCAACGGGCTGGTTCGGGATTAACCCGTAACAATACCCATGATAAACGGAATTGTTCGGGATCAGGATTAAGTCATTTACTTAGTGGGAAAATCGGGATTTTGTCATTATTTTCACGTAAATCCGAGATCAGACCCCCTCCTTCCCCCCTCTAAAAGAATGGGAAGATAAAACTAGAGGCTCACATGAGCCTGTATCGCTCACCTGGTGACTGGTTTTATTCATTGTCACGAAGAGACCACCTATTCATAACCAAACTTGGTTCCAATTGGCTCAGTAGGTTCAGAGGAGAAGACATTTCAATGCATTTCCCATAGGGTCCCTATATTAAACTATGTTCCACGCTGGCCGCCATCTTGGATGAAGTACGAACGTCAAAATCACAAACTTTGAAGGGGACAAGCCAAGGACTATTGTAACCAAGTTTGGTTGAATTTAGCTTGGTAGTTTCAGAGGAGAAAATCTTTGGATGCATTTCCCATAGGGTCCCTATGTTAAACTATGTTCTCTGCTGGCAGCCACCTTCAATGAAGTATGAACATAAAAATCACAAACTTTCAAGGGGACCACCTAAAGACTATTGTGATCAAGTTTGGTTCCATTTGGCTCAGTAGTTTCAGAGAAGAAGATCTTTGAATATATTTCTTATAGGGTCCTATATTAAACTATGTCCTGTGCTGACGACCATCTTGGATGAGGTACAAACATAAAAATCACAAACTTTAAAGAGGACCAGCCAAGGACAATTGTATCCAAGTTTGGTTCCTATTGGCTTATAGTGGTTTCAGGAGAAAATATCTTTGAATGTATTTCCCATAGGGTCCCTATGTAAAACTATGTTTCCCTCTGGCGGCCATCTTGGATGAGGTACAACCACAAAAATCACAAACTTTAAAGGGGACCACCTGAGGACTATTGTGACAAAATTTGGTCCATGTTGGTTCAGTGGTTTCAGAGGAGAAGATCTTTGAATGCATTTCCCACAGGGTCCTATGTTAAACTATGTTCCCTAGTGGCGGCCATCTTGGATGAGATGCTAATCTGCTGGACATATGTAGAAATTGTAGTCCTGGAAAAGCTCCACACTTTTGTAATTTACATTTGACCTCCATCCCCAACAGTTTTTGAAATAAAAGTAAAAATGTTAAAAAATCGTGAAAATTCAAAGAAAAAGGGCCATGACTCCTATGTGGGTCGTCAGATTTTCTTCAAAATTGCAGGAAATGTGGATCTTACTATGTTGACCATTTTTGTTATTTAAACTTCACTTCTATCTCCTACCATTTTCAATATATAAAACTAAAAGTAACAAAAACCGAAAATTTTAAGGAAAAGGGGCAATAACTCCAAGATGGGTTATCGGATATTCTTCAAAATTGCAGGGCGGGTAGATCTCATCATGCTGATCATTTTTATCCCATGTCAGATTTTTGATATCTGTAACGGTTTTCAAGTAATTTGCAAAAAAACTGCAATTTCTAATTTGTTGTTCTAATTTAGTAACAGCAGACATGTTGTTTGGTCTACGGACATAAAAATCACAAATTTGAAAGAGCATACCCTAGTGATGATTCAGGCCAAGTTTGGTTAGTATTGGCCCAGCAGTTGCAGAGGAGAAGATCTTTGAATAAAAGTTAACGGACGGACGGACGACGGACGGACGGACGGACGACGGACGCCGAGTGATGGCAAAAGCTCACATGGCCTTTGGCCAGGTGAGCGAAAAAAAACAGTCAGGATAAACATTTACAGGAAAGATGACCAGGATAGGTTCTTATGTTAGCTCGAATCACAAAATCACTATCTGGATGCGACTCCCTCCGACTTACTCATTCATTCTAAGAACAATCAGACAGCAACAAAATGAATACTTTCATTCATCGGGTCACACTGTTTCTCATTCTCAAATACCTGATGCTTCCTTGCCAAATCCTGCAGAGAGTTTCGTGTATGATGCTACTGTTTTTCAATATTGAGGACGATGCGACATCTTTACAAATCTGTTTAAATACAGTTTTGTCAAAGACACAAATTCCAGAGATTCGAAGCTACGGGAAGTATCGTGATATATCGTGTCTACCCGACGCTATCAATATTGGCGCAAAATACAAATCGTATAAGACAAGAATTCAAATATCTCACTATCTCACTATTTCCACGTACCGTCAGTGAACATTTGACTCAGTTTTTCACAATTGACTCAGTCCTGTTGCCAACTGGATTTTACTGTTGTTACGATTGTTTTTTGATTTATCACATTTGGTTTTATCTGCACTGATGAGACATAAGTTGTCGAAATGCGCATTTGCAGAAAATAAATTAACAGTAACTTCGGTATTATGATATTTATTACCACTGGGCCGATGCCTCTGCTGGTGGACTGTAAGTCCCCGAGGGTATTCACCAACCCAGTAGTCAGTACTTCGGTGCTGACCCGAAAACCGATTTTATTTAAATTTGCAATATCAAAATTGTACCAAATTTTGTTTAAAACTAAGGAGTATCTCCCTCATGCATAGCTCTGTCCTTAGCTGAATTTTGGCTTTTCTATTTAAACCCTTTTGGTTATTTGTTCTCCATCAGATTTTACACGTTTTGGTTAATGGACTTCCAAATGTTTTGGTTTTATCTGCACTGATGAGACATAAGTTGTCGAAATGCGCATATGCAGAAAATAAATTAACAGTAACTTCGGTATTATGATATTGCTTATAGGGGGAAGGTTTGGGCCCAATAAAACTAGTTTAACCCCGCCGCAGCAGGTTTACGCCTGTCCTAAGTCAGAAAATTTCTAAAGTCTTTGTATGTCTTGCCTGTTTTCTAGTTAGTTTACTTTATGTCTATAGGAGTCTAGGATGATGTTTATTTCGCTGAACTTAATTACTTTTTTATTTAGGGGCCGACTCCGACCTGCCGTTTTGTGTGGGGTTTCCTCACCATTCATTGAAGATCTTATGGTGGCTTTGAGTTGGTATAACTCCTCTTTTGGTCGTTGTCTCTTTGACACATTCCCCGTTTCCCATCTTTTTTCTATTAATATATTTGTATATCTCAGAAACTTGGCAAAACGGATCACAAACTGGATTTCACTTATAAAGTTGTCTTTATGTGCTTCCCACTGACGGCAAATTCACAACAAATATGGACCTAAATAGGTGTCTCGCCCGTCGGCACATGGATTGATGGGAAATTGTTAGACACATTGCAAAGGAAATGAGGAAATATACTACAAAAATTAACCTAAATTACACCAATTTCAGTTATTATGAAATGTATCTGATCACAGAAACTTAAAGTGTTTGATCATTAGACTGTGAAAGTGAGGTCAAGGGCAAAAGTAACACATCAGACTGATATGTACTAAACATAACCGAGCTACATACCAAATATCATTGACCTACCACTAATAGTTGTTAAGAAAATCTAACCTGGTCACTAGATCATGAAATTGAGGTCAAGGACAAAAGTCATATAACAGAATATCATGAACCAGCTAAGACCAACCTACATACCATATATCATTGACCTACCACCTAGAGTTATTGAGGAATGGATGTAATCTGAAAAAAACTTAACCTGGTCACTAGACCGTGAAATTAAAGTCAAGGTCAAATAATTTTGTGTCCATCAGGTAGCACTTAATAAGTACTGCCACTTTACCAAATAAGATGTTCCTACATGAAAGAATTTTCAATCTATCCTATATTTAGTAAAAGTTAACGACGCCATCGCCACCGCCGCCGCCGTCGTCATACTTTGCACGCCTATGTCCCACTTTCAGCGACTTTTTGTCGCCGGCGAGACAAATACAATATGGTGAATGATTCCTCTCGCTACAACCTCGTGACGTCATGTATCCAAGGTATGAAAATGACTTTTCTCTGCATGGTTTTGTATAATCGGTTTACCGTTCAAGAAGTAGTTTACCAAATAAGATGTTCCTACATGAAAGAGTTTTCAATCTATCCTGTATTTAGTAAAAGTTAACGACGCCATCGCCACCGCCGCCGCCGTCGTCATACTTTGCACGCCTATGTCCCACTTTCAGCGACTTTTTGTCGCCGGCGAGACAAATACAATATGACGAATGATTCCTCTCGCTACAACCTCGTGACGTCATGTATCCAAGGTATGAAAATGACTTTTCTCTGCATGGTTTTGTATAATAGGTTTACCGTTCAAGAAGTAGTTTTATAAGTAGTGGTCTACCTGCATTGACTCTTTATCTCTTTGACTTTGTTGATTTAGGTCAGGTAACGGGATAGTGAAAAAGAGTTATAGTTGTTATTGATACATTCGTAAAGTATTACATTTAAGGGTTGATGTTGAACCTGGTTATGTTTTTCTTTATTTTGATATATAGACAGTCTATACAAATTCTGTTCTGTTCATACCGTACCAGTGATCACCGCTGTTTATTTTTTCATCCCGGTTTAGAGCTCTGTAAAGAACAATCCAGTAAACATTTGAGTACACTTTTTAGTATCATTAATTGACAAATCTGCATGATGAACAGGAACTTCCAAAATCCAGTTATTTTCGTGATTTCTGGTATTTTAAAATTCCATCTGTACAGTCACTTGCCCATAATTCCAGATTTCCGATAGTAATTATAAGCACTTTTTCTCCGCCCTTTTGTCAATGGTAACAATGGCTTCTTAAAACAAATATGACTCATAATCATGCTATGGCGAACACGTTTTCTTATCTTATATGCGCTGCAAATTGTAAACTAATTCCGAGGGATTACAATTATGGTAGGTACTGTAGGCATATGTACACTATCTCCCTTAATTGTAATCGGTTACAATTAAGGGAGGTCCTGCAACCGTAAATGTAACTGGGATTACATTAAAGGGTGGTCCTTAACCTTAAGTGTATTCGGATTACATTTAAGGTAAGGATTACACTTAAGGGCTCAACAATGCCACCCGCTCTTCGATCTGAGGATATAAAAATGACGTTTATGTAACACCTTTAAAATTTGTGTGAAAATGTAAAAATATTTTTTTATTTCACTGCTTCCATAATTTCATTTCAGTTTTATTAGTAATTTATTATTTTTATAAAGACATAATATTTTATATGGTGTTCAGTGGTAGTTAGTGCTATCAGTTTTGACTGCAACTTACTTCTTTGTTTGAATAATGAATGTAGTGTCTGTCTTTTTCTTTGTACTTATAAATATAGTCGTATGGTCCAGCTCGTAGCAGACCGTACACATATACTCATACGGTCTGACCGTATGAGTATACTCATACGGTCCGGACCGAACGCATACAATCCAAATATGTGTATGGTCTGGAACAGTAACACAACAAATTTATAGTTAGTTTGCCTCAAGTGGTACATCATTGTATATGTTACTAAAACAGATCTAAGTATCTCTACTTGAAGGGTGTTTGACTTACGTCCTTGTTTTTAATGTATAAGATATAATTTCCAATGTCGTATAGACAAAAACAGAGTTGTTATGATCTAGTTAGCTTGTAATGGACCTCTAAAAAATACACTGCCCTCTTCATTCAGGCTGTTTGTAAATTCAGTATCTTTGCAAAATGAAGTCTGAAGCATAAACAATCCATTGCCAGAACCAGCCTTTAAAAAAAAAGGTTTCAGACGACTTTTTCAATTTTTCACAACTTTTTGTCAATTTTATCTAACTTCTGCACATAGTTTAAAAAATTTTTCCAGAAAAGGGGGACTCGTAACCACTCCCACTGGATCTGCCTACAAATTCTGAACAGTACCACTACATTTTTGAGCGAGCAGTAAATTTAACCACAGACTTAAAATCCTTTTTACATATACTTATTGATGTGCAAAAGATGGACAACAAATAAATTGTGCTGACAATCTTAAATCACATTCTCCTTTTACATGATTACAAGAGAAGTCAAACAACATTTCAAAGAAAATTATTTACATGTGTATGAACATAAATATCAAATAAGGCCATTATAAAAAGTTTACAGACTTTCACCCTCTCCTAGCTTGGTTTTCCTACTACTATATATATATATATATATATTTTTTTTTTTTTTTTTTTTTTTTTTTTTTTTAAATTTCTTTTAAATTCACAGTAGTTTTCACTATAACTGATATAAATTAAAAATTGTCCCACCGCCCTTAATTTTTCAAAATGTTGGACAAGAATCTAAGATTGGCTAAAGTAAGTTACCTGCAGCAAAATCTGCCAAAGCAATTAGATCCATCTTTGGTAATGGATATGCTATCTTAAAATAATCTTTGTAAAATGGCAGAGTTTTCACAGCTACCTAAAAAAATAAAGAAATCCTCAAAGGCTTAAGTCACATTGAGTAGTGTAAGTCTTTATTTATAACACAACTTGATTGATATTAAATTGTATATCAACCGTTTATTATATTTTTATACAGACTTGCACTTACAAATAAACACAATATTTTATATCTTTGTTTCAGTTATACATCTGCATCAATAAACACCATATTTACTTTTAAGTTAATGATGGTTTATGTGTTTTGAATTATGTTTTGCTCTTTCAAATATATCATATGGGTATAGCTTGCTAAATAGAGCTGATATAAAAGATGGACATTTCAATCACAAATATTACCTTACTTTATCCATTGTACAAACACTTGACAGGACACAACAAAATTTGACAAAAAAAACTCCCTTCTTTACAGATACAATATGTGGAAATATTCACAGCTTAAAGTCATTTCATTTCATTTTGTTTATCTACAAGCAAATATCTTATTAGAAATAAGTTTTTAATAGTTATGTTGCTTTGGAGAGCTGATACATGTATTTGTGTTAAAAAAAACTGTTATTGTAGAAGTATAGTATCTATCCTTTCGTCATTGTTTATTGTTTATTATATTTGTGAATCTACCGATGAAAGGACTTAAAACTAAAAGTTCCAGCTTTAGCTACAACTTTCATATCTGTCCGTGAGACCGTAGAACTATGATAACCATCTGCTTGTAAATGATAGATTTTATTTCTCTAATTAAGAAATAATTCATGGACTCGTGGTTTGTTGGAGATTTACATTAGGTGGCCATTACCGGTATATTTGTTAATATTTTACCCAGGGCATAGCATAGTGGAGCAAGGGGTAAAATAGACAAAAATAATGGACACCCAAATGTAAAGCGACTATAAACCACTAACGAACATGAATTATTTCGATTCTAATATGACATTTAATGATCGGGGCGTACCTGTAGTGTACAAGACAATAACCGCCATTAGAAACAAGTGTGGACTCAAATTGATGTCTCACCCATCCCTACTTGGGCGCAAAATTGATGTGAAAACTCAAACTGCCTAATCAGAAAACTTAACATGTTCGTTAGACTGTGAAATTAGATTAACTGACCAAAGCAATGTAGCAGACCCAAAACCAAAATGCCAAATATTAGTGACCTACCACTGATAGATACTGAAAAACCAAACATGTTCACTAGACCGTAACCAGAGGCTCCCAGGAGCCTGTATCGCTCACCTGGCTTTCAGTTGCCACAATCAAGGTAACATTGTAAGTTATACAGTTGATCTTCAGTTTCTCAAACTTTCGTAGCTCAAACACCTCCAATATCTTGAACTGTTGTTAAAGTCTGATCATGTTTTACTCTATTTCTTTGTTGGGCTTTTTTGACAAAAAACGTTCTTCCTAAGGACCACTTTTGACACCAGTTTTGAAGCCGAGATGTCATTTTGTAAATGGCAGTAAACAAACAATTTTCAACATCGGTTTTGAAGTCGCAACATCAATATCTACTTGGAAACCAAATGTCATTGAAATTGGACAATGTTGAATTTTCCCGCCTTTTTTGGCGTCCATTTTAAAAATGGAGGTCAACGAACAATTTTCAACATCAGTTTTGAAGTCGCAACATCAATATCTATTTAGAAACCAAATTTCATTGAAATCGGACATGTTGAATTTTCCCGCCTTCTTTGGTGGCCATTTTGAAAATGGCGGTCAACAAACAATTTTCAACACCGGTTTTGAAGATGCAACATCAATATCTATTTGGAAACCAAATTTAATTGAAATCGGACAATGTTGAATTTTCCCGCCTTTTTTGGCGGCCATTTTGAAAATGGCGGTCAAGGAACAATTTTGAATATCAGTTTTGAAGTTGCCACAGCATGGCAAACATTTCATCAATTTACACTTAACCTTCATCTTCTATAGTTTTGGAAATAAAAGATGAAAAATACGAAAATTTTAAAAATTCGGTGAAAAAAGGGCAATAACTCCTACAAGGGCTTATGGATTTTTCTTCAAAATTTCAGGGTGGGTAGATCTTGATATGCTGAACATTTTTGCAATGTACACTTTACCTCTATCTGTTACACTTTTTGAAATAAAAAATAAAAAATGCAAAAATTTGGAAAATTTAATGGAAAAAGGGCTATAACTCCGAGATGGGTTTTCAGATTTTCTTCAAAATTGCAACTCATCATGATGATCAATTTTACTAAATGTCAGATTTTTTATATCTGTAACGGTTTTCGAGTTATTGGCCAAAAACTTCAATTTACCCCTATGTTCTATTTTTAGCAATTGCGGCCATGTTGTTTGACAGAGGGACAAACTGAACATCAGTTTGAGAAGCCATACCCTGATGATGATTCAGGCCAAGTTTGGTTACATTTTGGCCGGTGGTTTCAGAGGAGAAGATTTTTTAAATTGTTGACAGACAGACAGACAGACGACGGACGACGAACGCATAGTGATGGCAAAAGCTCACCTAAAAAAGGTGAGCTAAAAATGAGGTCAAGGGCTAAAGCCACACAGCAGGCTGTCATCTTCCATCTAAGACAAACCCACATACCAAATATTATTGAACTTACATTAATAGATACTAGGAAACTAAACATGATCACTGGACCATGAAAATCAGGTCACAGACAAAAGTCATATAGCAGACTGTCATGTACTACTCAAGACCAACATATATACCAAATATCATTGACCTACCACTTATAGTTACTGAGAAAATTACCTAAACATAAAAACTTAACATGCTCAGGAGACCTTGAAATTCAGGTCAGGACAAAAGCCATATGACAAACTGTCTAGTACCACCTAAGACCAACCTACATACCATATATCATTAACCTACCACTTATAATTACTGAGAAACTAAACTAAGTACAAAATTTGTCATATACTACTCAAGACCAACATATATACCACTTATATTTACTGAGAAAGTGACAAAAACGTAACATGAAAGTTTACGCCATCGCCACCGCTCTTGCCGCCGCCGCCGCCGTCATACTTTGTACGCATATGTCCTGCTTTCCGCACCTTCGTCGCCGGCAGGACAAAAATCTAAATGGCACCAGGGTGCACAAGCCAAGTTGCAACTTCATATATTTTGTGACAAAATTAATGCAGACTTTTGAAAGTAATTGTCCAGGACCCAAATATTTCTATATTTCTTATCTATTATCTTTCCAACCTATAATATCCAAAATTCTAAGAATTCAAGAGGTCGAATGCTTCTTAGTTACTGTTAAATGTCTTGACATTTCAATAAATTTATCACTGCAAACTCTACTTTAAATTGATTACAATTTTTTTCAATCAATACAGTTTTTAAAATATATGGTAGCATAGAAAATACTAATATTTCTTTGAATCAGATGTAAACTTTTTGTGCTATCTAGAGAAACAAAATATATTTGAAAACAAGGCAATACAGAAGTCCCCTACCTGTGGAATAATTCTTTGTTATACAAGCAAAAATAGTTAAAGAAAAAAAGTTTACTGAGCCCAAGGCCCATAACTCCGTCCAAAATCAATGGATCGGAACCAAACTCGAACTTGATCTGTAACTCATAGTGGTAGACTCACATGGCAAATATTAGCTTCATATCTGTTATGGTTTAGAAAAAAAAGTCTGGAAAACCTATATTTTACCAAAATTTTCTGAGTAAAAGGCCCATAATTCTGTCCAATATCAATGGACCATAACCAAACTCGAACTTGCTCTGTAACTCATAGAGGTAGACTCTCATAGCAAATATTAGCTTCATATCTGGAACGGTTTAGAAAAAAAGTCTGGAAAACCAATATTTTGCCACAATTTTCTAAGTCAAAGGCCCATAACTCCGTCCAAAATCAATGGACCGGAAACAAACTCTAACTTGCTCTGTAACTCATAGCGGTAGACTCTCATAGCAAATATTAGCTTCATATCTGGAAAGGTTTAGAAAAAAAGTCAGGAAAACCTATATTTTAATTTTCTAAGTCAAAGGCCAATAACTCCGTCAAAATCAATGAATCGGAACCAAACTTAAACTTGATCTGTAACTCATAGTGCTAGACTCACATAGCAAATACTATCTTAATATCTGGAACAGTTCAGAAAAAAGTCCGGAAAACCTATATTTTACCAAAATTTTCTAAGTCAAAGGCCCATTACTCTGTCCAAAATCAATGGACCAGAACCAAACTCGAACTTGCTCTGTAACTCGGAGCGGTAGACTATCATAGCAAATATTAGCTTCATATCTGGAACGGTTTAAAAAAAAGTCCGGAAAACATATATTTTACCACAATTTTCTAAGTCAAAGGCCCATAACTCTGTCCAAAATCAATGAACCGGAACCAAACTCGAACTTGATCTGTAACTCCTAGCGGTAGACTATCATAGCAAATATTAGCGTCATATCTGGAATTGTTTAGAAAAAAAGTCCAAACTCGAACTTGATCTGTAACTCATGGTGGTAGACTTACATACCAAATATTAGATGAATATCTTTTATAGTATGGGACAAAAGTCCGGAAAACTGAGTGTGACAGACTGACTGACGGACTGACTGACGCAGATCAACCCTCAAGTCCCCTTCGGCGAGGCCGGTAGGGGACTAATGCGAAGCCGGTAGGGGACTAATTACAATTTATTTTCAGTTACTATGACCTTGACCTTTAACATACTTTGTCCAAAATCTAACCATCTCTTCTCTTTCTTGTACTCAACAATTCAGTTTCATTTCAATTGGATGTAAACTTTTCGAGTTATACGGAAACCAATTTTTTCTGAAATTCACAGTCTATTTTCAGTCACTGTGACCTTGACCTTTGACCTACTTTCTCCAAATCAATAGGGTTCCTCCCCTCCTAGTACCGAATGATGTATCCAAGTTTCATTTCGATTGAATGTAAACTTTTGGAGTTATCATCCAGAAACCAAATTTTTCTGAAATTTTTGGTCTATTTTCAGTCACTGTGACCTTGACCTTTGACCTACTTTCTCCAAAATCAATAGGGTTCCTCATTTCAATTGGATGTTAACTTTTTGACTTATCATACGGAAACCAATGTTTGACGCCCGCCATCCGGCATCACCCAACTAAAGCAGGGTTCAACTTTGTTGCAAACTGAGTTTTTGTGCACAAAACATATTATGACATCATGTATTTCAGCGTAAAGACAGTTGTGACATCTCTCATTATGTTATCTGATATTTTAATAGATTTCCATTGTTCCCATATTATAATTCTGATTTAAATTTTTTTTCATAATTTGAGATTTAACCCTATTGAGGGCCTTTTTAATCAAGCTGCGACACAACAGATATTAAATAGACATCAACACAAAAACAAAGTGTACATGGGGTATAAACGATCCCTAAACTATTTATGTGTTACGTTAATACTTGTTATATTGATATAAACCCAAAATATATTCATTGAAGGTAAATTTTGCTATCTGATGAAAAGTTGGCCTGTTCTTAATGGTGTGAAACATGTTTCAAAATATTGCGACTTTTCTCCAGGTTGAACACAACTTATCATCCCTAAAACCAAAAAATTGTTTTGTAAGGCATGGATATAAAAACTCAATAAAGGGCTACGGCGAGCGCAGCATGATACAACTGCAGCATGTCAACCACTGAAATTTGAACAAGTGCAATTTAAAGTGAATGTGGACACAGTTAAGAGCTTGATACAGTATCTAAATGGACACAATAAGGAGCTTGACACAGTATTTAGCTGGACACAAACTAGGAAACATAACAAGAGGCTCTCAAGAGCCTGTATCGCTCACCTGGACCATGGCCAATACATAACTTCAAATCAACTTATATGTTAAAGGGTCTCATTTTCAAACTATGTAAATAAACATTTATGTTATATGATCCAACTTTAATTTAACTATTTTCCCTAGTGTATGCCATCTTGGATAAGGGATGGATCTGCAGGACACAATTTTAAAGAAAATTCAGTATTGTGCCAAAGTTTATTTCCAACTGGCCAAATGGTTTTAAAGAAGAAGATCTTTGAATGTACTCCTATATTAAACTATGTTTCCCATTGGTAGCCAATTTGCATAAGGTGCAGACTTGAAGGACATCTGTTTTGAAGGGGACCATCTAAGATACATTGTGACTAGCCAAGTTGTTTCTGATAAAAAATTATTTGTATGCTCTTTCCATACAGTCGAGTAATATATTAATTTCCCCGCAGATGGCCATGTTGGATGGCATTTAGGCATAAAAGTCACAATACGTATATATATTATAGTCAGCACCTCATAAGCATCATTAATGCCAAGTTCTGTTCAAATCCATTCAGTGGTTTTCAAGGTTAATTCATCAACTGCTCACTAAAGGTTTTATTTACTAATATTTTTAACATTAAGCAGTCTATGAAGCTGATAAACTACTTCAACATTCATGTCAGCAGAGGTCATAGTGATTAGACACTAAAGTCACTGTAATATACACAATATGTTTATATAGGAAAATCATTTTGACATGAAATAAGGTAAAGATTAAGAAAGTATTTTTGCAAAAAATTGCAGAAATTTGCACAAAAACACTGTTTTTTCTCTTAATTATGGAAGAAATAATTTTTTAAATGAAGTGATAGTAGGGAATTTCTCTAAAGCTTAAAAGAGAAAAGTTAACCAAAGAAGACTTGAACACAGAATTTAAAGGGAAATAACCCATTACCATATGGCATTGAGAAAAAAAAATTGGTGAAAAACGGCCAATAAATCATACAGGCCTTTAAATTTTCTTCAAAAATTTCAGAGTATCTAGATATTGATATGCTGAACATTTTTTTAATTTACACTTCACCTCTATCTGTTACAGTTTTTGAAATAAAAAATAAAAAAATCCGCAAATTTTGAAAAATTCACGGAAAAAGGGCTATAACTCTCAGACAGGTTTTCCGATTTTCTTCAAAATTGCAGAGCAGATAGATCTCGGCATTCTGAACAATTTTACACCATGTCAGATTTTTTATATCTGCAACGGTTTTAAAGTTATTTGGCAAAAACAGCTATTTACCCCTATGTTCTATTTTTAGTAACAGCAGCCATGTTGTTTGGTTTTCAGACTCCTCGGATACAATTTTGAAAGAAAATACCCTGGTGATGATCCAGGCCAAGTTTGGTTTAAATTAGCCCAGCAGTTTCAGAGGAGAAGATTTTTGAATAAGTTTACGACGGACGACGAACGCCAAGTGATTGCAAAAGCTCACCCTGGCATAGCCTGGTGAGCTAAAAATTATCCCTTTCTATCCCTGAAAGTTTGGAAACTATAAGAGTTACGCTAAATCCGTTGACAACCCTCTAAAAGCCTATATCATGAGGAATCTTAAGAAAACAGGATCTGTTTTGAGAAACACTTATACCCCGCAGGTAGATGTTAACAAGAAACATTCAGCCACCTTAATGTCCTGACAAAATTACTTGTGGAAATAA
Source organism: Modiolus philippinarum (assembly GCA_002080025.1). Classification (NCBI taxonomy): domain Eukaryota; kingdom Metazoa; phylum Mollusca; class Bivalvia; order Mytilida; family Modiolidae; genus Modiolus; species Modiolus philippinarum. The sequence continues at coordinate 48,859 of MJUU01066891.1, forward strand.
ATTCTGGTATCAACTGAAAGGTTAATTCACATCAAATGATGATTGCAATTGCATACAAACACAGAAGTCATCCAATTGACCCCTCAAATCATTAATCAAGCATTATTATGAAAACAATTAGAAAGCAATTTTTTACTCCCCCCCCCCTCTTTTTTTGAACATTTATAGTTAACTCATTGTGTTCTGTCTATCAGTGTTATCAGTACTTTGATTAAATAAGGATTATTTTCATATACTTCATCTATACTGGTTCCCCAAAAGTGGCGGAATATACAGAAGAGAAGAATGTAATCATAGATATTTTTTAATTATATGTTATGGTAAACAATTTCCATACAAAGTTTGAAAACCTTGTGTTATTTCTTTCACAAGTTATCAGTGGGAAACCTTAAAATTTGTAAAATTTCAAAGTTTCAAGGGGCATAACTCCAGAACCCCTTGGACCTCTGAACCCAAAATCGAACATGATCTGAGTTTTGTGGTAAACAACTTCCACACCAAGTTTTGAAGACTTTGTGTTATTTCGTTCACAAGTTATCAGTGGGAAACCCTAAAATTCGCAAAATTTCAAAGTTTCAAGGGGCATAACTCCAGAACCCCTTGGATCTCTGAACCCAAAATCAAACTTGACCTGAGTTTTGTAGCAAACAACTTACATACCAATTTTGAAGACAGTATGTTATTTTGTTTAAAAGTTATCAGTCAGAAACCCTTAAATTCACAAAATTTCAAAGTTTCATGGGCATAACTCCAGAACCCCTGGGACCTCTGAACCCGAAATCGAACTTGGCCTGAGTTTTGAGGTAAGCAACTTACAACCAAGTTTGAAGACAGCATGTTTTTTCGTTCACAAACCAAGTTAAAAAATACAGGATTTAACATATTTTGAAAAATTGCAATTTTGGCCCCTTTGACCCTGTATAGCTTGGAATCTGTTGACAATCTACTGAAAGCTCACAACGAGAGGAATCAAAAGAAAAAAATCCAATGTAAATAAAAAAAATAAGATTTAACATAATTTGAAAAATTGAAATGTTTGCCCCTGTGACCCCTTATAACTTGGAGAAGGTAAGGGCTACGACAAATCTGTTGACATACTACAACAGGAATCCAAAGAAAAAAATCTCATCACAATCCAATGAAAAATAAAACTTTCAGGTAATCTGCATATTTGCAACTTTGGCCACCTTCGGCCCCTCAGAGCTCGTTAATCAAACAAGTTACCAAAAATATAATGGTTAAGTGCCATGTCAAATTTTCATAAGGATCCATTGAAAGAAACTGCAACAAAATTGGACTAAAAATTAAAAAAAATAATTTTTGAGATTCACCCCTTTTGGGACTCATTTATCTCATGAACAGTACATGCTACCATATCACAGATTGGAAAATTCCTCAGGAGCACACTGAAAAAAAACCCATCAAACTCTGATAAATAAGAAATATTCTACAGACAAAAATATATGTAAACACCTAATTTTGCCTTTTTTGGCCCCATTTTTAAAAACAGGAGGCGCCAAAATATTCAAAACCTCTCAAACACTTCCTTTTGTGTTAAAATTTTATAAGTATTGATCCACTGGAACTTACGTTATTGACCAAAAACAAAAGTGTCTACAGACGACGACGACGAAAGCAGCGCCATACCAATATACCACCTCAAATTTTTTGCGGTCGTATGAAAAAGCTAACAGATGGATGGCTGTCCAGTAAGGCTTCAAGTAATGCAAACAACTATTATTATACCTTTCCGATAATTTTCTATAATAAATTCATAGTCATAAAATGTATATTTCTTTTCATTTTTCAGAAAAGTGCTATCATCCGGTGAATAGTACAAAGACTAAATTCACCATGATTACTTTGCGCAGTGTCAGTTCAGCAGGACTGACATTTTGAATCACAAGGATATATATTGAAATATACATCCTTGGTATAAAAGGACACATTTAAACATAATTTTTATTTCTTTTTCTTTCAATTCATTTTTATAGTAAAACATGTTCCATTCGGTAAAATAAAACAATTATTTACTGGATATTCGAACAATAGCAAGATTATGGTTCCCCTCGACATCAGCTATTTCCCTTCGCTTCGCGTCCAGAAATAGTCATGTCTTGCAGAACCATCAATCTTGCTATTATTATCATAGCCAGTAAATAACTATAATATTGACCCTTTGGGTTCTCATAATAAGAATTGAAATCTATGAATATTTGAGTGGAGAGTTTATCAAACAAAATTGTAAAAATATATATCAGCTGTCTAAAAACAAGAAAAAACAATTAGGAAATCAAAAGATTTTAAAAGTTGCTTTACCAACTAAAATATTTCAGAATGTTAGTTATTCAAACCAAAATAACTTGAGTTAAGTATGTATCAACATATACATGTATGATAGCCTAGGACAATCATCCAATTTTTTTTTTGTTTTGTAGGAGCTCATTGTAACGATGAATGTTTATATACAGGTCAGAGCATAATATCATCAATATAACAACAACAAAATTCTTACATCAAGTGCAAATTTTCCTTGTTCTTTTTTTCCAACAGGTGTGTATACCCTGACTAACACACCATCAGCATCCTTGCCTTCTACATAATCAAATTCGCCCACAATATAAGCCAGTAGATATGTTGACATTATGGGTGTCTTTTCATATGTTACAACCTTCCAATTGTCGTCTCCCTCATACACATGTTCTGATTTCACTGGCTGGAAAATTAAACAACTTAACAAACAATAGAATAAATATACTGGACAGGTGGACTTTATTCTGTGGGATAAAATTCCCTAGGACATTTTGTTTAAAGATTTAATCCCTACGGTAGTCATGTATTTCAGAAAGAATATTTTAACAGAATAAATACAAATACACTTATAAACAGCTGCGCCAAGTCGCATGATACGCCCGTCGTCATCCTTCAATGCTTTACGTGATTTAGGTAAGGGGTTCTCATTTCAGAAGCACCTATAACTGCCTAATTAAGCTTGATATCTCTTTAAGGAATCAATCTGCAAAGTTGAAGTGAGCTGATCAAAGTGTTTATCAGTCAGAGCGTGACTTGTAAAAATTGCCTTAGAAATTGATGAACAAAGTCCCATAACTTTTTCAAGAAAAATCAAATTGCACGAAAAAGTATACAAACATGCGGCTATCATATCCAATACCTCTACAAAATTTGAAGTGAATTTGACCAAAGGGTTGTCAAGTTAGAGCGTGATATGTAAAAAATTGCCTTAAAATTGACGAAAAAATTTCACGAAAAAGTATACAGATCGTGTGACCATCGTACTCAATACCTCTACAAAGTTTGAAGTAAATTGGCCTTTGGGTTGTCAAGTTAGAGCGCGACATGTAAAAAATTGCCTTAAAATTGACGAATAAATTACCATCACTCTTGCAAGAAAAATCGAAATTTCACGAAAAAATATACAGATCGTGAGGCCATCATACCCAATACTTCTACAAAGTTTGAAGGGAATTGGCCTTAGGGTTGTCAAGTTAGAGCGCAACATGTAAAAAATATCCTTAAAATTGACGAATAAAGTCCCATAACTCCTGCAAGAAAATCGAAATTTCACTATAAAAGTGTACAGATCGTGAGGCCAAAATATCCAATACCTCTACAAAGTTTGAAATGAATTGGCCGAATGGTTGTCAAGTTAGAGCACGACATATGAAACGGACGGACAGACGGATGGACAGACGGACGGACGGACAGACGGATGGACAGACGGACGGACGGACAATCGGACATTGGTATACTATAATATGTCCGTCATAAGAAGGGCTTATAAAAATAAGTTGATATATGGTATCCTGAAGATCAGTTGGTTCAATTATACTAATTGATATTTTTTTAACTTCAACAGTATTTCTTGTTGGAAAGTTCAACTGGAATATGACTTATAATTATGATGAGGTTGCAAATTAATAAATGAGCCATCTTTCAGCACATTGAACCTCTAAAATTAAATATTGTAGCATAAGACGCAAAATTTGATACTGTAGACAAGATATCTTTAAGTTTGGTGTTAATCCGACTTACTTTTACCTAAAATGGGCTAGTTTTGGCCCCTTGAACCTCTAAAATCAGTAACATTATAGGTTTGTAAAGAACATAAGCACAATTTAAAATTCTGACAAGATTTTTAAAAAAAAACCTTAAAGATTGCATTTAAATTTTCAGAGAACATCTTTGAAAATGTTTTCCCATAGGAGCCAATGTTAGACTGAGTTCCCCACTGAGGCCATCTTGGATGAGGTTTTGACTTGCCAGACATATTTTTAGAGGACCACCAAAAGAACCATTTTGACCACGTTTGATTCCAATTGGCCCAGAGGATTAAAAGGAGAAGATCTTTCAACGTAGTTTACTACAGATGGACGGACTGCAGATGACAACAGATGACGAACATGAAGTGATTGCAAAAAATCTGCATCTGACACTTTCTTGATCAGAAGCCATAATAAAGACACACATCTTCACATGATTAAGGTATTTGGAAGTATTAATTTCTTATCAGAGAATTTTGTGAAATTTTCTGTTTAGAAGCATAATTGTATTATTGTTCAAAATATAAAATAAAATTTGGGGTCATCGTGCATTTAAGCGCAAAAACTAAAATTGAAAATTTAGGGATTTTACAAAGAAAAGACAGGGAAAATGACTATATGAGGGGTTAACTTAAAAAATCTATTATAGATTTTGTTCATACTTTGCAAGTGTTTTGAAACAATTATATCCTTTACATATGAAAAAAATAAAAATTAGGGGTCACGGTTGAAATAAGAGAGATAAATTATGAAAAGTAAATTTCTCTAGTAATATCTATGTTGGAGTCTTTTATCAGATTATCTCCCTTGCGTAATTTCTGTGTTCTGTAAATCCAGGTACAGATTTAAAGCACATAAGTTTTAGTTCACTCTTTTGCCCTGAAAATGTTGTAAAAGGAATAAGGAATAAAAATTTCAAATACTTTGGAACTTTCTTTACATTTTAAATAACCATTTTGTTATATTTCTTAATGTATTAAACCTAAATGAACATGTATAAGCCAAAAAATGGCGGAATAACACCACTCATACACCTTAAGATAACAAATTGTGTATGCAGTTGTATAGCAAAATCAAAGAACACACCATGTTCGATAAAGCCACTCTATCTTTGGGAACAGTCAATGTTACTTCAAATGTTGATTTTACTGCAGGTTCATCCCAACATGGGAAAGATCTTCTGGCATCAGTAGCCTGGAAATAAATAATCAGTTGATGTATAGCAAAAATACAGGAAGTGTCCACAAGTTCATATATCCCACAACCTTACAGTGAAATGCAAATATTTGAACAATTTCAAAACATTTTTATGCCCCAGACCGATTATCGGAATCATATTGTTTTTGTCCTGTCTATCTGTGTGTCCGTCTGTGCGTCTTAAACTTTAACCTTGGCTATAACTTTAAAACTATGTAAGATAGACTTTTCATACTTGGCAATTGTATAGGACTAGTCAAGAGGAACATAAACATGCCAAATATAATTTAGGTCAGGTCAAAGGTCAAGGTCACAGAGGTTAAAAAAAGGATTAAATCGGCTGTTTTCCCAATCCTCATTATTTATCCTGTTGATACGGGGTTTGCTTTATGTTATGATATTTTATAAAATTGCGCAGCTGTAGTATGCCGTCAGATTTTAGATAGCGTTCACCGTTTTTGAGAAACAAGAAGCCCAAAAGGGGCCAAATGGGAAAAAAAGATTTTTTTTAAAAATTTTGTCAGATGATGCAGTGACTTTACTATGGCCAATATCCATGTTCCTAATTAATTACCCTCCAATATTTTTTACAAAGCTTTTTTTTTGTTTTTAAGTGTCAGCTGGTCTATAAATCAGGAAATGGCGATGAAAAAAAATCCTTTTTCACTAACCAAGTACTTTACAAGAGAAATTTCGATGTTTTAGAACTCAAATTTGTTTTTACAGAAGGATAGTGAAGTAAGTCTTTTATGCAACAGTGATGCTCGAATTTTTGCTCGACATTTTTGTGGACTATGGAGGCCATGTTTTCAACATACAATAATTAAGGATTTAAATGGGTATAAATTATGAAACACTTTTGCTAATGATTTTCTTTATTCATATAGAGCAGAGTCCAAACAGGGGCATTTACAGAAAAGAATAGACCAGTCCTTGAATTTAATAAACAATTTTTTTCTTAAAAATTCAATTTTTTTAAAAACTGCACACCGATTAGTGAGCTTGAAAATAATAGACAACTGTCTTACTGAATTTTGCTTATAATACCTTGCTTATAATACCTTGCATAGATGAACATGAAGTTCTGTAATCTAGGCTTTATAACATATATGATGATTTTAACTTCCCAAATCTGAACTTTCCCTTTCTTATGTACTTTATGTCACAGATGATAAATTGATATTTTTGAGTTCGTTTCATATATTTATATTCATCCATTTCATATTTCATTTGATCATATTTGTTTATTTTGTATATTATCCATATTCATTCATCATTTTTCATTTGACATGACCTCACATGACATGTAATGACCTGCAAGTTTTATATAACATACTAACATTTATATGCACGGGTAATTTTGCATGCTTTCACCCACTTAAAGTTGTAATTCTTAGGCTACTAACTATATACTAGTACTATTAGTTCTTCTGTCGATTTAGGAAGTCAAGGGTCATGTTACGACTGTTGTATTTTCAGGTATTTATGTTAGATTTTAGTTTAGACTTAGGTCAATACAGACAAAGTATTTTAGTCATTGGTATATTTGGTATATTTTCGGGCTGGTTATATTTTCATATTGAGTCAGGTTTATGCCATGGAAAATTGTATTCACAGGTATTCCATTAGTTTGGCATGTTATTTATAAGTGCTTCATAATAAAAATAATTTGTACAAGCATGTGTCAGTATATCTTAAGCAGCCATATGTATAGCCAAGAAGGTACCATTCAACTGTGACATTTTACTTCATGTGTAATATGCCACAGTTGAATCCTTACTGCAGAACATGTTGTTTATAAGAGACTTCTTTATAAAAGCAAAAACACTGCTTAGCCCGAGATATGTTCAGTGTTTGTTACTTTTGTCCCTACAGACATTCTATGGCTCTGTCACCATGACATCATTGACAGATATGAAGTGTAACAATTTTAGCTGGATTTCACATCTTCACCCTGGATTGACTCAGTGACAGTGTAAGGGGTGTTGTTTACAAAGCAGGGCATGCTTACTTTTCACAACAACCAGAGACTCTCCGTTTTGATGAGTGTTCACATTGTAGTGGTTTAGTCTTGATTTTTGTGTTTATCATGTTCCTATTTTTTTGTATATGTATTTTGTCTTTGGTCTTCTGCTGTACATATTTTTGCCATGCCTCTGAGCTTAATTTAAGAATTCCTGTTCCTCCAGTATTCTACTGCTGTTGTTCTTAATGGGGATATGTTCCCTGTTCTGTAATTCACAGAATTTATATATCACACTATAATTAGAATAAATATAAAACCAACATGCAACACTTCACTTTACCTTAACTGGTATAGTCTTGTTATCTTTCCTACCATTGCCCAATTCTTATAAAGCCTTTATTTTAAATACATCTAAACCAATATATCACTGATTCTTGAGATATAAATAAGACAAGAAATTGTTTGATTGCATTAAAATCACAATAACAGCACATAATTTGAATGTCAGAGGGAGTCAATCTTGATTTGACAGTACAAAAAAATAATCGGTTCCTCCAGACATTCAAATAATGCAATGTTATTGCTTAAATATTATGTTACTGTTCATCACTGTGTCAATACTGTATGTAAGACTTTTATGTTCAGATTTTAAGACTCTGCCTGGACTTAATAATATTTGTATACATGTATCATAGTAATTTCTCATTGACATTTATTCTATACTACGTTTCTCATTGACATTTCCTCTATACTACCTTTCATTTTAACATTTTCCACAAATCTAACTTATATATAGCCTAACCGCAAACTGTGTAGCAGCTGCATAACGCTCATCCTCATCTGGTGACTTGTATTTACTTCGGTAAAATCCTTTCAATTTATCATTTAGAATTCCACTGAATGTCAAACTCAATTTTCCATGACCTGGCTGAAACAAATTTGAAATGAAACAGTACCACTATATTTCTTATAATCAATTTTTTTCCACCAGCAGAATAAATCATTGCCAATAACAAAAAACCCAACTTCAAAGAATAGAAAAAATTGAAATCATGGTCCAACCTCAAACTGTGTAACTGCTGCATATCTTTCTTCTCCATCTGGTGATGTGTATTTACTACGGTAAAATCCCTTCATTTTATCATTCAGAATTCCTGTAAATGTTATGCTTAATCTACCATGACCTGGCTGAAAATAAATTGAATAACCTAAACTTACATAGCAATGAATATAACTTATACTGCAATGTAAATGTATTTGAAAATTACTTGTTTAACAGAATCAATTTTGCAGACCTCTTCCTTTTCAAAACTTTGCAAACTTATGCAAATTATATGCAAATGAGCTATTACTTTTCAATGTAACTTTGCTCTCATCTTTATAAAAGTGTGCAGGTACCCCTACTAAAAAAATGGAAACTTTGGTAATTTTTTTTTTTAGTTTTAGGTTGCCATGAAAACCTGTTCGAGATGAGTTAGGCAAACTATATTGGGCATGCAAATAGAGTGGTCAGCCCTCTAAATTGCTATTATGTATATGGTTGGATTTTGATAGTCCCTGTGAGGAAAAAATGCTGATTTCAGCATTTTTTGCATTCAACTTGGTGTCAAAAATTCAACAAAAAAAATTTATATTTTTTCCAAAAAATTGAGAATTCTACTGCAGGTTTTGAAGTGAGAAGCACCTATCACAGCCCAACCTTACCAAAATCTAACTTTTTGCAAAAGTTAGGTTTCCATGGGTACTAAACTGGGTCCTGCAACTCTCAGAGTTTGGATTCTCGGCTCTCTTAGGGTTATTTGTTTAGCCATAGTACCAAATAATTTACCTCCACGTCTGTTGGGTGGGAACCCAGAGACTCACCATATAAAATTTCCTAGGTCCTTCTGAAAAACATGTGGGTCCTAGGAAGTAACATAATTTTTGTTTTCTTGATTGGTTAGTTAGTTTTAGTTTTACTTCTAGTTAGCAATTTTTATAATATGTATATCAGGACAAAAGCCAGTTAATCAATTCAGAAAATTACATATTAAAAGTAATACAGGTTGAAGGGACAAAAAGGGGAAAATTTAGATTGCAAGAATAAATTTCCTGCCCCTACCCATTTCTTCAATTTTCCTGTCCAGAGAAATGGGTAGGGGCAGGAAATTAAGCCTTCTATATACGACTCCCTGCAAGTCTGCAATTGAATAAAACATAAAGAATGGATCTTCATATTGAATGGGGCAGGCGTTTCTCCACTGTTTGGTACAATGATTCCTGGTAAGGCTTTCCCTATTGTGACCTGACTACTCTGCATAGACAGATCATTTCCCTATCTACCATCTGGGGACGTGCCACAGTAGCTCTGTAGCCGTGGTCGCTGAAACCCATTTTAGGTGTGGATGAATTTTTCTTTAAATGCAAAGATATATTGCACAATTATGATAATGTGCAAATTTTAAAAAAAAGTTTGTGGTGTGTTATAGTTTTTTATAACCCAAAGCCCGAACACAAATGTCACAAAAGTCATGATGTCGTCAATCAATCCGGTCTTACGAAAGCTTATTTAAAGCACAAAGGGTCTCTCCTTATCTTCTGTCATGGGAATTGAGCAGATTTGCTGTTCTAAACAATTCGGTACCAGATCTACATGTACATGTACGTAGCATTTTTTATACATTAATTATGTTGTGTCCCGCCGGAGGCATACTGTAATAAAATGTGTGTCCTGTCATTTTTTTGCGTACCAGAGTGTGTTTTATGTGTCCCGTAAATCCTTGGTACCCATCTGTCTTTCATGCCTGAAGAACTTTTATTGCCAGTGCATGGAAAGCCATGAGGGACATTATAGTAACCACAGGGCCCATGATACCTCAAGGCATCGTCCGCCTGGAAAGGGTTAACATCAAATCATATACAAAGAATAAAGTGAACCAATCAATGCCTGATAATGAGTTCTTAACTTACAAGGTAGATAACCTTTATAATGGTATGCAAAATTTTTGTGCTTTCTACAGTAAAATCTGTCTACAGTGACTATTGAAGGGACTGTCTAAGGTCACTACAGACAGGGGGATCTTTATGTCTTGAAAACATTGGCCGCATTAACATTCATACATGTACACATGTACTTCATAATGAAACTTGTATATATCAAACACTGTAAAGGCACTTTATAAGATACAACTTGTACATTATATATTTTCAAAATATATTGAACAATATGAACAAAACAATGGTTTTTAAATCCAGATAATATGCAATAAATGGCTACGCCGAGCTTAGCATAATACGACCGCAACACTGAAACTTGAACAAGTGTAATTCAAAATGAATGAGGACACAGTAAAGAACTTGATACAGTAATTAAATGGACACAATAAAGAGCTACCCCAGTAATTAGCTGAACACAAGCTAAGGCAAATATAAAAATTAGCTTTAATGATTCCCAACACAGATCGGAAATGGTAAGAGGTATGTCAAATTGGTCAACGGTCAACATACTACTTTAACTATAAGAGGAATCAGAAGAAACGAATCCATTATAATAAAAAACAAAAATAAAAGATTTTACATTTTTTGAAAATTGCAATTTCAGCCCCTTTGACCCCTTTTAGCTGGGAAACAGTAAGAACTACGCCAAATCCATTGACAAAATGCCAAAAGCTTATATCAAGAGGAATCCAAAGAAAAAAATCCATCAAATTCTGATGAAAAATAAAAATTTCTAATATTTCTTAAAAAAATCCAATTTTGGCCCCTTTTACCCCTTGTAGCTCGGAAACGGTAAAAACTACCCCTATTCTATTGACATCCTGAAAGCTTACATCAAGAGGAATCCAAAGAAAAAAATTCATTGAAATCTGACGAAAAATAAAGATTTCACATATTAAGAGAAATTACAATTTTGGCCCCTTTGACCCCTTGTAGCTCGGAAACCATAAGAGCTATGCAAAATCTCTAGACATACTACTGAAAGCTTATATCACAAAGAATCAAAAGAAAAAAAATCCCATTGAAATCCGATGAAAAATAAAAATTTTATGTAATCTGCATGTTTGCAATTTTGGCCCCATTTGGCCCCTCATAACTCGGGAAGGAAACAAGTTATCAAAAATCTGATGGTGCAGTGCAATATTTATTTTTCATAAGGAATCCATTGCAAAAAACGGCATCAAAATCGGACTAAAAATTTAAAAAAATTATTTTTTTGAAATTCTCCCCTTTTTGACCCCATTTATCTCATGACCAGTACTTGGGACGTGAAATCCGTTGACATACACTGATTGGAAATAACCTCAGGAGCATACTGAAAGAAATCCCACCAGAATCCGATAATTAATAAACACAGAAAGCAGCCACAGTCTGCTAAGCTCACCTCGTTGCGAAGCATTGTCAAATGTTGCACATGTCAGTAAACAGGAATGGACTATAAGCATTCATTATAACAGATTCAGTCATGCATAAATTGTAGTTTACAGACTGCATACGAAGCATGCATTGTTTTTGTCATCCCAAATTGCATCCTACATACCAATATGGTTGATGTGGGCCATGTCAGTAAGCACGAATGGACTTTTATCATTCTACGACAGCATCCGAAGCATGCATTGTTTTTGTCATCCCAAAATGCAACATGCATACAAATATGGTTGAAGTGGGCCATGTCAGTAAGCGGGAATGTACTTTATCCATTCTAAATGTACCTAACCAAGTCGCTCATGCGTAAAATGTAGGTCAGAGACAGCATCTGAAGCATGCATTTTTGTTGTAATCCCAAAATGCATCATAAATACCAATATGGTTGATGTGGGCCATGTCAGTAAGCGGGAATGGACTTTTAACCATTCTACCTAACCAAGTTGCTCATGCGTAAAATGTAGGTCAGAGACAGCATCCGAAGCATGCATTGTTGTTGTCATCCCAAAATGCATCATACATACCAATATGGTTGATGTGGGCCATGTCAGTAAGCGGGAATGGACTTTCACCATTCTACCTAACCAAGTCGCTCATGCGTAAAATGTAGGTCAGAGACAACATCCGAAGCATGCATTCCAGTCGTCATCACAAAATGCATTAGGCATACAAATAAGGTTGTTTGGCATGTCAGTAAGCAGGAATGGACCTTTACCATTCTTCTTAACCGGACGCCGACGCGGACGCCGACGCAAGGGGTATCACATAAGCCCCCCCCCTGAGCTAAAAATTCTACAACTAAATATTTGAAAACGCCCAATTTTGCCTTTTTGGCCCCTAATTTAAAAACGGGGGGGGGCATAATGACAAACCCATCCCCATCTTAATTTTATGCTAAAGAACATTCAGGGCAGAAAAAAATTCTTCCTGAAGGTCAAGCCCAGGGCTTTTAAGGATATGTCAAGCCCAAGCCCTCCTGTATAAATGCAAAGCCCTGGAACAGCGACATTATCAGATTTTTGAAGCAATCTGATTAATAAGATGTGTTTAAACAACATAAATCGTTACATAAAACATGATCAAATATAACGCCAAAATGATTTCGATACTCATTAGAATATTGATCTATTTTTATACCAATAACAATAAACTGTGGACACAGGATATGTCTCGCCCGCCCCTGCATCGCCTTAATTTGCACATTGATCTACTGCAGCAGCAATAATAAGAGCTGTCGCCGAATGGCAGCCAGTTATACCCCCGCTCATTGACCACTGAATCAATATGGAAAGTGCAAATTTAAGTGTGTGCGGATACAATACAGGTGTGGACACAGTTCAAGTGTGGACACAAAACATGTATGGACCGAAAATTTTCAATATATTGGTATAATGGGAAAAATTGATGAAGTCAAACAGGAAGTAGATAAGTGACAGGCTTGAAAAGGGGAGACACGGTACACCTTATCATACTTAAGCTTCAGACCAAATACATACACAAGCTGAGAAATCCTCGACGAAAAATTTCAATATATGTCTATAATGGGAAAAATCAAAGTTTTCGTCAAACAGGAAGTAGATGAGTGACGGATTTGTAAAGGGGAGACACAGTACAACTCATCATACTTAAGCTTCAGACCAAATATCAAATCATTACTACATACACAAGCTGAGAAATCCTCGACGAAAATTTTCAATATATGGCTATAATGGGAAAAATCAAAGTTTTCGTCAAACAGGAAGTAGATGAGTGACGGATTTCNAAAGGGGAGACACGGTACAACTCATCATACTTAAGCTTCAGACCAAATATCAAATCATTACTACATACACTAGCTGAGAAATCCTGGACAAAAATTTTCAATATATGGCTGTAATGGGAAAAATCAAAGTTTTCGTCAAACAGGAAGTAGATGAGTGATAGACTTGAAAAGGGGAGACACGGTACAACTCATCATACTAAAGCTTCATATCAAATATCAAATCATTACTACATACATAAGCTGAGAAATCCTCAACGAAAATTTTCAATATATGGCTATAATGGGAAAAATCAAAGTTTTCGTCAAACAGAAAGTAGATGAGTGACGGATTTGTAAAGGGGAGACACGGTACAACTCATCATACTTAAGCTTCAGACCAAATATCAAATCATTACTACATACACTAGCTGAGAAATCCTTGACGAAAATTTTCAATATATGGCTATAATGGGAAAAATCAAAGTTATCGTCAAACAGGAAGTAGATGCGTGACAGACTTGAAAAGGGGAGACACGGTACAACTCATCATACTTAAGCTTCAGACCAAATATCAAATCATTACTACATACACAAGCTGAGAAATCCTTGACGAAAGATGTTCCGGACGGACGGACGGACAGACGGACGGACGGACGGACGGACGGACAGACGGACGGACAGACAGACAAGGGAAAAACAGTATACCCCCCTCTCCTTCGGAGCGGAGGCATAAAAATAAAATATAATCTTTAACTGTGATAACAATTTCCTTGGGAAAAATGATGTTATCTTTCATGCATGACTAAGAAGCCAGGGCCACCATCTGGGCATGGAATCGGTATGTACTCTCCAAGACGCAACTACATGTCAAATATCAAGTGTCTAGGACTACTGGTATAGGCTGTACAAACAGCTTGCTAAAACTTAATATTAAGATCGTTCATGCGTGACTAAGGGGCCATGGCCACCATCCGGGTGGGGAATCGGTATGTACACCCCAAGACGCAACTGCATATCAAATATCAAGTGCCTAGGATTACTGGTATAGGCTGTACAAATTGCTTGCTAAAAACTAAATATGATCGTTCATGCGTGACTAAGGGGCCAGGGCCACCATCCGGGCGTGGAATCGGTATGTACTCCCAAAGATGCAACTGCATGTCATATATCAAGTGCCTAGGACTACCGGTATAGGCTGTACAAACTGCCTGCTAAAAACTCAATGTGATCGTTCAAGCGTGACTAAGGGGCCAGGGCCACCATCCGGGCGAGGAATCGGTATGTACTCCTCCAGGAGCAACTGCATGTCAAATATCAAGTGCCTAGGACTACTGGTATAGGCTGTACAAACTGCTTGCTAAAAACTTAATGTGATTGTTCATGCGTGACTAAGGGGCAAGGGCCACCATCCGGGCGTGCAATCGGTATGTACTCCCAAAGACTCAACTTCATATCAAATATTAAGTGCCTAGGACTACTGGTATAGGCTGTACAAACTGCTTGCTAAAAACTTAATGTGATCGTTCATGCATGACTAAGGGGCCAGGGCCACAATCTAAGTAGGGATTTGAGTTGCACCCATAATCATGCAACTGCACATCAAATACTATGGACCTACAACTAACATAAGCTTGTTAATTCACAAGAGTTTGCAATTGTTGACACCGCCGCCGGAAACGCTATCCCTAAGCCTCGCTTCCGCGACTTTTTCGTCGCGGGCGAGACAAAAATAGATTGTTGAAAACACTACCAGGAAGGTATTTGTCGATGTTTCAGGTTAAATTTGAAACTCAATTTAAATGAAACTTTCAATCAATGTATTGAAAATTATTTTTTTAATTTAAATAGAGATAGGCCCGCCGGACCTTTTCTCAAGGAAAAAAGCAAGTCCAAGGCATCCTACTGAACTGCAACGGGCGTCGGACTAACATATTCTTTCACTCCTGACATTGTGTTAAAATTCCATAAGGCTTGATCAAATTGAACTTAAGTTATTGGCCAAAAACAAAAGTGTCTACAGACAACGACGACGACAACGACGACGACAGCACCATACCATTATAGGACCATAAAATTTTTGCGGTCGTATAAAAAGTATCACAAAGTACTGACTGATGGTTAAATCATAAAATTCAATATGAAGTCAAATAAAGTGTAAACAAGAGAAGAGGTAGTTGGAAACGACAGCTAATCCCCTCGCCCGTATGTTGAATGTTTGAATAGCTTATTAAGCACTCCATAAAGTTGTAACATTCAAGATCTGGCCTGCTACTTAAATCTGAGCCAGTTATACATGAAATGTAGTGACCTTATTACAATCAGGAGCCTAATACCTGTAGCATATGCATCTACTGATGACCAAGAGTTGTCAGAAGACAACATACATCACCAGGGATTAGAGTGACCTCAATGCAGAAAAAAATTGAAAGTCATCAGAAAGCTCTCATTACAAGAATGTCCCATATCAAATACGAACACCCTACCACTAAACAAGTTAATTCTAGAAGCAATGTTAAAAGTTTTAAAAAATTGCCCTCAGGGCAAGGTCAAGGTCAAAATATCTATAAATATGGTACCATCAGAAAGCTCTCATCACTAGAAAGTTGCATACCAAATATGAACACACTACCACTAAAAACCTACCTTCTAGAAACAAAGTTAAAATTTTTTTTAAATGCCCTGAGGGCAAGGTCAAGGTCAAAATGTCTACAAGAATGGTACCTCTCATTACAAGGAAGTCAAATACCAAATATCAACAACTTAGCTCTTCAGGTCGCCATTCCACAATCCAGGTTAAAGTTTTGCCGGCGATGCCGACATGGGAGGATGACAGTAGCTCTCTAGACATTCATTCCGGCAGGCTAAAGAGGAACTCTACAAGCTGAAGTATCTACAATCCAGACTGTAACACAAACTTTAACCTAAGTCACTCATGCATGAAATGTAAATCAACGTGACCTAATTTTTATATGTAACGTATATCTTAAATCGTTTCTGAACTGTAAGGCAAAATGTATAAAATTACAAAAATTAGACAAAGGGCAATAACTCCTACATTGGTATTTAGATTTTCTTCAAAATTTCCAGGTGTGTAGATCTTGGTATGCTGAACATTTATGCAATTTAAAGTTGACCTCTATCTGTTTTAGTTTTTCTAATAAAAAAGAATACATTTATTAAAATTTTGAAAATTTTACGGAAAAGGGGCAATAACTCCAAGACGGGTTTTTGGATTTTCTTCAAAATTGCAAAGCAGGTAGATCTTGCCATTCTGATCATTTTTTTACCCAATCTTATTTTTCATATCTGTAACGTATTTTGAATTATTTGCGAATAAAGGGCTACGCCGAGCGCAGCATGATACGACCGCAGCATGTCAAACATTGAAATTTAAACAAGTGTAATTCAAAATGAACGAGGATACAGTAAAAAGCTTGATACCGTAATAAAATGGACACAATAAGGAGCTTGAACAATTGATCCTAAGAAAAAAAATATCAAAATCCAATAAAAAATAAAGATTTGAAATATTCAGAAAAATTGCAATTTCGACCCCTTTGACCCCTTGTTGCTCGGACACAGTAAGAGTTATGCCAAATCGATTGACATACAACTGAAAGCTTATATAAAGCGGAATCCAAAGAAAAAAATCCCTTCGAAATCTGACGAAAAATAAATATTTTACGTAATCTGCAAATTTGGAATTTTGTCCCTTATTTGGCCCCTCATAGCTTGTAAAAATGAATTTTTGAAAATCGCCCCTTTTGGGCCCAATTTATCTCGTGAACGGTACATGCCACGTTAAATTTGTGACATACTACTGATAGGAAATTTAATTAAGAACCCCATCAAAATCCAATAACTAATACATATTCTACAGCCAAATATGTAAAAACATCCAATTTTGCCCTTTTTGGTCCCTTTTTTAAAAACAGGAGGGCCAAAAATAATCAAAACCCACCCAAGCCTTCCTGCTGTGCCAAGGAACACTGTGGTACAATTTCATAAAGATTGGCCAACTGGAACTTAAGTTATTGACCAAAAACAAAAGTGTCTACAGACGACGACGACGCCGGACGACGACAACGACGACGACGACGACAGCGCTATACCATTATACGACCTCAATTTTTTTTGCAGTCGTATAAAAACTGCAATTACCCCCTATGTTCGGTTTTTAGCAACAGCGGCCATGTTGTTTGGTCTTCCGACTAATCGAGACAATTTTGAAACTGCATACCCTGGTGATGCTTCCGGCCAAGTTTGGTTGCAATTGGCTCAGCAGATTCAGAGGAGAAGATTTTTGAAATTGTTGACGGATGGACGGACAATTTTGGACCGACGACAGACGACAGACGAAAAGTGATGGCAAAAGCTCACATGGCCTTTTAGGCCAGGTAAGCTAAAAATACCTTTGACCAAAAAAGCCCAAAATCAAAAGATGTCTATCATACCTCCAATGCTTCCTTCTGCGCAAGTTTCATTTAAGTATATTGTATTAGGACCATTTTTTTTAAATTCTATAATTATTTGTGATGTGTTTGACCTACTCAGCAAAGAGCCAGGTGTTAACCTTAAAACTAATGCTTTCATCTACGTAAGTTTCATTTAAATCAATTAAGCCATTTCATAGTTATGCTATGGAAACCAATTTTTGGACTGAATTTTTATCTGTTAGAATTTGTGACTTAGATCTATGACCTTCTGAGCCCAAAATCATTAGGTATCTACCTTACCTCTAATGTTCTCATCTGTGTAAATTTCTTCAAATCCATTCAATCATTTTGAAGTTATGCTCCGGAAACCATTTTTTTACTGAATTTTTGTTAATTGTGACTGATCTTTGATCTTCTGAGCCACAAACCAACAGGTGTCTACCTTACCTCTACGACTTTTCTCTGGCAAATTTCATATAAATTCATAATGACATTCTAAAGTAATGCTAAAAATACTTAAGTGTTTAGAATGGATGGGCAGGCACAGACCAAAAGACACCTCATCAAAGTGTACCCTCCCCCATAAGGGAGAGGTATAATTATGTGAAGTATTACAATGAGATGTCTCAGAAAACAATTTTAGATCTGACATAGTCAGTTATAGTACTGACATACTTAGTTATAGTTCAAACATACTTAGTTATAGTTCTGGCATACTCAGTTATAGTACTGACATACTTAATTATAGTACTAACATACTTAGTTATAGTTCTGGCATACTCAGTTATAGTTCTGACATACTTATAGTTCTGACATACTCAGTTATAGTTCTGACATACTGGCATACACGTTTCAATAGAAAGTACAGAACAATTTTCAGATATAAACAATTACATCTATTAGTTGCTGCAACTTTCATACATGTAAAAAAACAGAGGCATAATTTTATTAAAATTGACAAACCTTACTTGATTGGGTTATTTTATTTCTGCAGTAAGAACTAGGCATCTGTAAAATTATCATCAAAAATTATTTTTTCATACCTCAAGTTTTTCTGGAAAGGTAAAAGTAACTTTCTCATCTTCTTTATCGTATGTAACTGTACCTTTGACTTCAGCATTTTTACCTGAATTTGGAAAGATAAGCGATCTCCTTTTCTTGCAAGACAACATACAAATGAAAGCAAAACTAAATTCAAATTATGTGTTCTTGGTAGAGATAAAACTCCTGGCACAATTCTTAAATTTGTGATGAAGTGCCCTTTTGATAATGTCTGCCCTTTAAGTCTCGACATCCTTTTGCTTGAATATCTTTTTCAAATCTACCACAATCTCATTATTATTTGTATAATTGTACATGATGATTTTCAGCGCGTTTCATTTGGGTGCAAAAACGCATTTCCATTGGATGCAAAAAATATCTCAATTGGTCACTTCATTTTGGAACATAAAAAATTATTTGTTTGGGGGGATAAATCTTTAACCTGTTGGATGTATAGTAAACAAGTGAACCTGTGTCAATGGACACTATATGCCCCGCTAATAATCATACATTATTTAAAAAGTAAGAATAAGATTTTTTGCAATCCATGTTAAGAAAATGACTACCTATTTGATTGAAAAGAATGGAATTCTCATTTTTGCAAGAAATGTAGTACAATATCAAGTGTTCACTCATAATATTCAAAGTCAATGACCCATGAACTTGAGGTCATAGCATCTGTTTGCTTGCAAAATGTTGCAGTTCATGTCTTGGTCTACCTGTAAACAAAGTTTCATCAAGATATCAAACCTCCTTCAACTTAAATCTTAACCCATATTACAATATCAAATATTCACTCATAATATTCAAAGTCAATGAACCATGACCTGGACGTCATAGCATCTGTTTGCTTCCAAAATGTTACATCATGACATGAGGTATCTGCATTCAAAATTTCATCAAGATAGCTAACCTCCTTCAAAGTAAACTACCTTCAAACCTTAAACCTTAACCTGTAGTGCAATCTCAAATATTCACTCCAAATATTCAAAGTCAATAACCCATGTACTTGGGGTTATACCATCTTTTTGCTTCCAAAATGTTGCAGTTTATGTCATGATCTATCTATAAACAAAGTTTCATCAAGATATCAAACCTCCTTCAAGGTAAACTACCTTCAACCTAAACCTTAACCTGCAGTACTATATAAAATATTCACTCCTAATATTCAAAGTCAATGACCCATGACTAACTTCAACCTAAAACTTAACCTGGGCATTATGGACGTACGTACGTACGGGGTACGGACAACGTACCCGAAAACTATGTACCTCTCCTACTTCGTAGGCGGTGCATAAAAAGTAAGCTTACAAAGAAAGCTAAAAAAAATACACCATTTAAGGGTGGCGACATGCAGCTTACCTTTTCTTCCTTATGAAGGACAATATGTTACCTAATTTGTTTAAATTGCACTTTCAAAGTCATGTTAGATTGAAGCAATAACTAACAGGAGGATAGATTTGTTCTTTGTTGCTTATTGGTTGATGATGTTTCTCTAATTTCTAGCAAATTTTACCAACGCCTGATCGGTGCGATAAAAATATTTCTCGTCTCTAGTGAGAGAACAACTTGCGTGAAATTTCCCGCCAAATATATTCGGAACATAATCTTTACATTATATCATTAGAGAAACACTTTCTACAACTTAAACTCGTTTATTATGAAATTTCTAAAATCTTGTTAAATAAATTTTCAAATGTTTAAAAACTCGGCAAGCCTCGTTTTAAAACATTTGCAAAATATATTTAACTCGATGTGAGAAATTTTATAATCAAATTAGTTCTCGTTATAGAAACTATATTTCTCCTGTCAATCTCTAGAAATAGTGCCACCAAATGTTGATGAAACTAGAGCTGTCGCCGGTGACAGCCAGTTATACCCCCTGCTAAATGAACCTTGAATCAATATGGCAAGTGTAAATATAAGTGTGTGTGGACACAGTACAGTTGTGGACACAGTACAAATTTGGACACAATACAAATGTGGACACAATACAAGTACGGGCACAATGATATACCCCCTTTTTTCCAGAAAATATTCAAAGACTAATTATCTCCCTTTCAAAATATTTTACTTCATGCACACCTTCAGGCAGTATACTACCACTGTGTAACATTACACCAATATCCAAGATCTGTTTAGGAGAACATGCGCTGACACGGTTCACCCCACCCCCTTTTTCCAGAAAATATTCAAGACGAATTATCCCTTTCAAAATTTCGGGCAGCAGCCATATTATTTAATGCACATCTCCAGGTGGTGTAATACAACTGTGTAACATTTCATTAAGATCCAAGCAACCGTTTATGAGAACATGCGCTGACAAGGTTCGACTACCCCCCCCCTTTTTCCAGAAAATATTCAAAGACAAATTATCTCCCCTTCATAATTTCCGAGAGCAAACATATTTCTTCATGCACATCTGTGTAACTTTTTTTCATCAAGATCCAAGAAGCCCTCTTGGAGAACATGCGCTGACAAGGTTTCGTCCGCCTTTTTTCCAGAAAATATTCAAAGACGAGTTATCTCCCCCTAAAAATTTTGGACAGCGACCATATTACTTCATGCACATCTTCAGATGGTGTACTACAATTGTGCAACATTTCATAAAATCCAAGCAGCGGTTTAGAAGAACATGCGCTGACAAGGTACATGGACCGACAGACGGACGGACAGGGCGATTCCTATATACCTCCCCCAAAGTTTGTTTGCGGGGGTATAATTAAACTGATGTCAATTTTTTTATTCTTCTTTTTTTTTTTGCATTTAATGATAAAAACAAGTGTAAACACAGATATGCCTCACTAGAATATAAACAGTATCGTCTGCAAATGAAGAACTTATACAGAAGGACAAAAAAATTAATGCCTGATTCAACTTTAAAGTACCTGTCGAATCTAAAAAATTAAATAAGTCAATGAACCATGACATAAAGGTCAAGGTAACATGCCAAGTGTCAGATGACATCATCCAATTAGAATTTACATCTGACCATATGTTGATGCTACAATTGTCAAGAATGAACATGAATGTAAAATAAAAATAAAGGGCTACGCCGAGCGCAGCATGATACGACCGCAGCATGTCGTCCACTGAAATTTGAAAAAGTGTAATTTAAAGTGAGTATGGACATACGAAAGAGCTTGACACAATAATAAGATGGACGCAATAAGGAAATTGACCCAGTAATTAGCTGGACACAAACTAGGGAAAAAAAATTAGCCCTTATGACTCCTTATGATTCCTCTTTGACCCTTTATAGCTCAGAAACAGTAAGAGCTACACCCAATCCATTGACATACTGCTGAAAGCTTATATCAAGAGGAATCAAAAGAAAAAATCCCATCAAAATGCGATGAAAAACAAGAGGCTCTCAAGAGCCTGTATCGCTCACATGGGCGACGGCTGACATATGCAGTTGAAATCGTCCAAATGTTTAAGGGCATTATTTTCAAATTTGTTAATAGACATTGATGCATTATTATCATAAGTTAAACTATTTTCCAGACTAGCAGCTATTTTGGGTGGGTTGCAGTTCTCCTGGCCAAGTTTGGATCCAATTGGCCCAGTAGTTTCAGAGGAGAAGATCTTTGAATGTCTTTTCCCATAGGGTCCAATGTTAAAACTATGATTCCCGCTGGTGGCCATCTTGGATATAGCGCGGATCTGAAAAAACAACTTTTTTGCAGGGGACCATCTAAGGACTATTGTGGCCAAGTTTGGTTTCAATTGGCTCAGTAGTTTCAGAGGAGAAGATCTTTGAAAGTGTTTTCCCATAGGGTCCAATGTTAAAACTATGATCCCCGCTGGTGGCCATCTTGGATATAGCGTGGATCTGAAAAACAACTTTTTTATAAGGGACCATCTAAGGACTATTGTAGCCAAGTTTGGTTTCAGTTGGCTCAGTAGTTTCAGAGGAGAAGATCTTTGAAAGTGTTTTCCCATAGGGTCTAATGTTAAAACTATGATCCCCGCTGGCGACAATCTTGGATATAGCACAGATCTGAAAAACAATTTTTTTGTAAGGGATCATCTAAGGACTATTGTAGCCAAGTTTGGCTTTAATTGGCCAAGTAGTTTCTGAGGAGAAGATCTTTGAAAGTATTTTCCCATAGGGTCCAATGTTAAAACTATGATCCCCGCTGGCGGCCATCTTGGATATAGCGCGGATCTGAAAAACAACTTTTTTG
>MJUU01066894.1:0-60918 GCA_002080025.1 Modiolus philippinarum
AAGACCTTTGAAAATATTCCCCATAGGGTCCAATGTTAAACTATCTTAACCGATGGCGGCCATCTTGGATTTCGGATCGGTAATGAAAACAATAATTTTGTAGATGACCATCCAAGGAACATTTCTGCAATGAAACATTTTCATTGCCTTCTATTGTTTCTGAGAAGAAGACCTTTGAAAACATTCCCCATAGGTCCAATGTTAAACTATGTTCCTCGGTGGCAGCCATCCTGGATTTCGGATCGGCAAAAAAACAATAACTTTGTAGAGGACCATCCTAGGAATATTTCTGCAAAGTTATGAATCAATTGGTCCCATGGTTTCTGACAAGAAGATCTTTGAAATTCAGCCAATCAGAACACATTATTGGCCCTGGCAGCCATATTGAATTTCCGATCGGCACGAAAAACGACAATTTTGTAGAGGACCATCCAAGGAACTTTTCTGCCAAGTTTGCTTCCAGTCTGCCAAATGGTTTCAGAGAAGAAGCCTGAAATGTGAAAAAGCTAACGCCGACGGACGACGACGGACGACGGACGCCAAGTGATGGCAATAGCTCACATGGTCCTTTGGACCAGGTGAGCTAAAAAGGGGGGGGCTATGGTTTGTTCCTAAAAAATTATTTTGGAGCTGATTTTATGTGAAAAAAAACATTTTGGCTGCCAAAATGCTGAATTTTTTTTTTCTAAAGGAGGCTTTCTGCCCCCCCCCCCCCCNCCCCAAATGTTAATTTCGAAAAAAAATATTTTGTTGATTCACGTGAAAAAAATAAATAATTTTTTTGCGCGCGAAAAAAAATTTCTATGCGGAAAAAACCATTACCCCCACCTTCAAGTTAAATGGTCGGTCCCTTATCATTTTTCTATTGTATATCCTGATCCCCTATGATATCGATAATTTTGTTTGTCGTCATTTTGTGAACTTTTATATTTTTACCGGGCAAGAACTTTATTAATAATGAATAACTTGTGTGCTATCCATTTTGCTCCCCCCGAAACAAATGGAAAAAAATATCACCTTTAAACCACGAATTGATAATTTGCATCGGCAGATTTGACAATGACTACACGTTTAATAAAAAAAAATTCTCCAATTTGATCATTTTCTTTGTCTGTTACTTTTTTCTGTATTTCAAAGTGCACAACCCAGCCCAAAAGTATCTTTTTTTGCATATCTTGTAGCGTATTCGTAAGAAATATATATTGTAGGAATAACAGGGGCCCCAACAGGTTCCAACCTCTTTAGAACATGGGGCTCCAGGCTCCACATAAGGTCTCAGGGCTCCAACACAAAGGCACCGCGCGCCAGCACTAGGGGATCCGGGCTCCAACACAAGGGCTTCGGGCTCCAATCGCAATGCTCTGGGTGAACTTACTGGGCTCCGGACTCTTAGGGAGCCGTTTTGAGCCCGTGATAATACCAATATATTGTTTTTACAAAAAGTGCATATAAGGCAATAAACAGTATTAATATTTCATAAAGGGTCTGATCTTCTCTCAGTCACTCGAAAGCGCAATTTCGGAAGCAAGCCACTTCGGCCATCGGCTGAAATAGCCCCATTGCGACCAACCTTCCACTTACGAACCCCAACCGCTTTTTCAAGTCTGTTTACATCCCCTCTTCAAAATAAAACATGTTACAATTAACATAACGTGCACGCAACAGTGGAACAGGCCCCCATTTTGCACCAACCCGAATAATTGGGTCCTCTTGTATGGGGGTCCGTCCAACTCCAATCGTAAACATTTTCTTCGAAGATCTTCTAGAGACCCGTGGTATGGATTTTAATCAAACATGGCCTGAATGTTGCATATGAGGTGCTGACCAAATGTTGTTACTTTGGTACCGATCCGACATCAAACATGGCCGCCAAGCGTTTAACATAGACCCCAAGGGGAAACACATACAAAGATCATCTTCTGGAGAACTGTTGAATGGATTTTAATCAAACATGGCATGAATGATACTTGTGAGGTGCTCACCAAGTGTTGTTACTTTGGTGCCGATCCGTCATCCAACATGGCCGCCAGTGGGGATACTTAGTTACGATGGGAAAATGCATGCAAAGATGTTCTTCCGGAGAACTGGTGAATGAATTTAAACCAAACTTGGCATGATACTTGTGAGGTGCTGGCCAAGTGTTGTTACTTTATTGCTGATCCGACATCCAACATGGCCGCCGAGTGGCAAAACTTTGTTTAACATAAGACCCTGTGGTGAAACAAAAACATCTTCTAGAGAACCGCTGAATGAATTATGCTCATGCGGTGCTAACAAAATTTTGTTACTTTGGTGCCGATCCGTCGTCCAACATGGCTGGCAGCAGCGAAACTTAGTTTAACATTTGATTTTTTGGGAAATGCATACAAAGATCTTCTAGAGAAATGCCGAATGGATTAAAACCAAACATGGCACGAATGATGCCTGTGAGGTGCTAACTAAGTGATGCTCATTTCATGTTGATCCGTCATCCAATATTACCGCAACCTGTGAACTTAATTGAACATTGAACCCTATGAGAAATGCATACAAGGATTTTCTTCTAGAGAACTGAAGAATAGATTTCAACCAAAGTTGGCATATATGATGCTGATGAGATGCTGACAAAGTGTTGTTACTTCGACGCTGATCTGTTATACAACATGGCCCCCAGTAGTGAATATATAGTTTAACTTTGGACCCTAAGGGGAAATGCATACAACGATCTTCTACTATTAAACCTTTGAATGGATTTAATTTGAAGATGGCTTGAACGATACTTGTGAGACGTTGCCCAAATTTGTTTCTTTGGTACCGACCCATCTTCCAACATGGCCACCAGCGGCGAAACTTAGTTTAACATTGGACCTTATTAGAAATACATAAGTAGTATATAGACACGAACAAATTATCATTTGTGGTGGTACATCACCGGAAGTAACGTCAGCGGATGTCACGTTACTTGAAACGGAAGCCATGTGACCGTAACACGAAGTGTCGTTACGGCGTATGCACAACCACACGTAGCCCTAATTGATATCTTGTTCGGCCGTTTGGACGGAAATGACATCATAGATCAACACCTGATCCCGTAGAACAAATGTTACACCTTATCACAGCGCGCATGCGCGACCAGAAGTGGACGTATTTCTCCTCTAAGCTGCCTTTTAACAGGAAATTATCTGATAAATCAACGTGAAACCCCGTAGTGATTTTTTATAACATTAGTACATGTATATACCACATGAGTGATCGGAAGTGGGTATGTCCCCATTCGGAGACGGAGAAGCGCATATTTCCCTGGGTAGAACGACTGGGAGTAGGTCGTATGGCAGTATTCCTTGTATGGTACATCAGATGCTGTCTCTCTCAGGTCCGCGTTTCGTAAAAGGAGATAAGTTCCTGCGTTTTTTGTTTTTTGTTTTTTTTGCTCATTTCGTATGTTGGTGTCTTCTATTTCTTCTGCGTTTATAGCGGCCATTTTGTTTTTCGAAAGGAGATAGTTCTTGCTAGCATTTATTGCGTAATTTTAGAGTTGCTAGGCAAATCTTTAGTTCCTTGGTGTCTTATTTCGTGTCCGCGTCCAAAAGTGGAGATATATTTGATTAACTAATGCTGCTTACGATTTTGTGTTTATTTTTACTCACACGACTTAAAATGGCTTACAAATATTGTTTTGGCTGTACTCGTGTGCTCATTTCATTATGATGCTGCTGCCTCTGCCGTGTTAGGATGATTGGTGGTGGAGGGAGTGTTAATAATGGTGGTTAAGCTTGTTCTGATGGATGTAGGGGCGACAATTGTGTTGATGAGCTTCTTAAGTATTGGGCTTTCTTGATATATGACGCTACTCACAACTGCTCACATGCCTCACGAGTATGCTCACATGATTCACTAGTTTCTAACGAGTTACTTACAACTGTGCTCGCGTGCTATGCCGGTGTTGGTGGTCGGATGATAGGTTATTGTGGTTTGGGAGGAGCTGGTGATGTTGGTGATGGGTTTTGATGGGAGTGGGATTTGGTGATCGGGAAATACTACTTATCCTTTTGGGATATAATGAACGCTTACAATTATAGATACATTATCATATTTCATTTCAATTAAACAAAATTATAGTAAAATTCTAATTTTCTGTTTTCACATTAATGTCTATTATAGTTTTCTGTCTTCAGTGTTGTTTTTCCGTCAAACATATGTCCATCCTCTTTACATCTGGGTCTGTACGTAATGTTATGTTCTTTCATTTCAGTTCTGGTTCTGTGTCTTTAAACACAGATATCTTCTTCAGTTAGGTCCATTCTTTTGATGAAAGGTTAACATCTGACTTTGGAGGAAACAATGTCCATTCTCCATTGGGAAAGAAATACTTTCTCATTCAAATCGTTGAGCATAGACCACTAACTTCAGAACAAAATAGAAAAAAGTATGGTAGGCCACAATCAAAAAACACTTTCTCAATCAAATCGTTGACTGAGGTGCTTTGATAAAGACGTAAATATGTTCTCCCAAACGGTATGACCAGTCCACAGGCTATTTCTTTTTCACTCTTTGAATCAAGTGGTCCACTGTATCTGTAACATCACACAGGATTCTCGACTGGGAAAAAGAGCATAGATACCCGCTTTAGTAGGAAAATCGTCTCTTTCTCAAAACCTCAAGTCCACCATCTACATTTGATTCCATTCAGTCAACTCTGAGTTTTGTACCCCACATAGTAGCATCTTCAAGGGAGTTTGAGTGCCAGTATCCTTTTTTTGTTGGTTTTCTCATCCTAGTTGATGTGGTTAGATTAGCTTTCTGAACTATATCGGTCTTTCTTTTGCTTTGTATAATTGTTGCAAAGCTTCTTTTATGTGCCTTTTATAGTTATCTTATGTAGTCTAGATGACTCTTATTTGTCCGCAAAGTTTGTTAGTTGATTTCTTATTGATTGATTTTACCGCATTCTGGTTGGTCAGTATTCTGTACACATTCACGTTTTGTCCCCAACACACATTCGTTTTAACGTTGGAATTTTTTTGAATGATGTTCCATTATTGAAATATCTTCTTATATCTTAAACCCTAACCGTTTATAGATTATCTTAAAATCGCTCACACAACTCACTCCCGAGTTACTTAAGACTGTGCTCGAGTGCTCATTTCATTATTAGGAGGTGGTGACGGTGTACCTGTTGGTGGTGGTCTAGTGGTCGATTGTTCACAGACCTAAGCTTAACCCTCACCATACCCTAACTTTAACCCAAACCCCTGCAGACTCTAACCTTTATTATTACACTAACTCCTAACCCTAACCCTTTCTTCTCCCATCCACACTAAAATCCTATCCTATCCATAGTTGTAGTAATCATTGTTCTGTCTCCAACATAAATACATGGTACCACTCAAAATAATTTATCTAATGTTGGAGGGAAATCACTGTTTACTACAACTATGGTGATCGTCAGCGTTTGATTATGGGTGGAGTAAGTTAGGGGTATGGCTAGGGGTAAGTTTTAGAGTAAGGGCTAGAGTATGTCAAGGGTTAGGGTATGCTGAAGTTGAAAGTTATGTCAGCTCACTATTGACCACTAAACCACCACCACCATAACCAAGCCATTGCCTATTATCACCCCCACCACACTAAAAGTGAAATGAGCGCAAGTAGAATAATTTACTTGTGAGTCGAATGAGCGGTTTTAAAATAATCTTATATATGAAAAAGAAAGGAAATGGTGTAAATGTCAAGGAGACAACATCCCATATCCAGGTTAAAACGACCCAAAACAAAGCATCTAGGGGTCACCGTACGGTCTTCAACACAGTGAGGAACCTCACACCATATAGCAAGCCCTAATAGGCCCCAAAAGGGTAAAAAAATGAATCAATGAAAACAAACCACATCCAATAACCCAAATATCAAGAAACTAAAATTTTATAAGAAGACAAGGACAAGCCAATGACCAACATATTCCTTACTTAGGACAGGCGCAAAAATTGCGGTGGGGTTAAACTCGTTTTCTTGGATCCCAACCCTCCCCCTATGTGTGGTGAATGGCAAAATAATAAATACACAAAAAGACTCACATTAAAAATCAAACTAGAAAAAAGTCCAACTTATCAAGACGAGTACCCTTACAATAAAGTACATAAAACATGAAGACAATACACACAGGTACTGTCTGGACAAATGCTCGCAGTTACTGACAGCTAGCTAAGGACATAATTTCCGATGACTATGATATCAAGCCTTCTTACATATGAAACTTCAATTTAAATACTTCTAAATAGATTAGGTATAACAACACCATCAGTTATGAAAGGAGAACATGATATTGTGCAATGCCAAATACTGCCAATATGAAAAATTGTTTAAATTTCGTTATAGTGTAAAGCATTTAGGAGATCATCAATATTTTTGCCAACAAAAACCAGAAGTAAAGATTTAACAACAATGCTGTATTTATATCCTTTATGAATAAGTTTGTTCAACGGATTAATAAGTTTAGAAGGACAATTTTTGAATTTATGCGCTTTGTAAATGATATTGCCATAGAAGTTTGGATGTGAAATACCATGATGTATAAGAGCCCCTCATGTAGAACCAAATTTTTTTAATAAGTCAATGTATCTATAATAAAATTTAGAGAATGTTTTCATCAATTTATGATATCGAAACCCTTGTTGCAGAAGTTTTTCAGTGAGACAAAGATTTCGATCGTTGAAGTCAGAAACATCACTACATACTCCTGCATATCGAACAAGTTGTGAAATGTAAGAGTTGAAGATACAATAAGACATTTAAAAAGGAACATCATTTGATAAAATTATTGCAAAGTTAAAACAACTGTGTGTTGGGCACAAAACGGACTGAAGGAGTACAGAATTCTGACCAATCTGAAGCCTCCATTGGATATGGATTGACCAATCTGAATGCTGGGAAAACGAGCCTGCAAAATTAACCGACCAATGAGAGCCATCGAGACAACACAAAATATTCATAAAAGGCAGAGCAAAGGAAGCTTCGCATCAATCATGCAAAGCAAGAGAAAGACTATGAAGAAAGCTATGACGAAAGCTAAGCTACCACTTCAACTAAGATGAGAGAACCAACTAAAAAGTATACTGGCACTCCCTTGTGGAGGACGATATGCAGTGTTGACAAAATTGAATGGAACAAAGAGAGTGGACTTGACGTTTTGAGTAAGAGACGATGTTTCTACAAAAGCAGGTATCAGCTTATCTTTACCCCAGTGGAGAAATTGTGTGATGCTACAGATTCAGTTGACGACTTAATTCAAAGAGTGAAAATAGAGATCCTGTGGACTGGTCATATCATTTGGGAGAAGATATATACGTCAGTAGTATATATGCACCGTTCTATTTGTTCTTTTTGTTTGTTTGCTTGTTTGTTTTTTACACTAATCCCAAGCCGTTTGTATTGTAAACTATATTTTACTTTGTGTCGTGATTCTGTCGCTTTTGATTGATGTTTTTATATGGAGTCTCGTTTTTTTTAATGATAGGCCGCATTACCTTCCCTGCGTCCCATTCGTTTTTAAGCTAAAGGTATAATGTTGATTTTATAGACGTAGAATGTCATATTCGTTAGCAGATGGACAACCCAGTTGTCGCATATATTCCAAAAGATCTTGTCAGTCTACTTCATCGATGAACTGTCGAACATCCTCTCTATTTTTTGCTAGCATGGGCACGTCCAAAAATCTGTTGTTATTCTGACTGGCATTGAAAAACACAGTTCATTTGCCTCTATATTTTGCAATATAAATCCAAAAGACATGTTCATCTTGTAGGTTGATGTCTGTTGTTCAAATATCTGCCATATTTTCTCTGGAATATTGGGCAGAGAGGTGTTTTCTAAAACGAAGTTGAATCAATCCTGGATGAGTTTTTCTGTATGCTGTTCGGTTGGAATACTTGACCAGTTTTTAGCTCAACTGGCTATGCCAGGGTGAGCTTTTTGTCATCACTTGGCGTCCGTTGTCCGTCGTCCGTCTGTCCGTTCCTTCGTAAACTTCTTTTTTCAAAAATCTTCTCCTCTGAAAACACTGGGCCAGTTTAATCCACACTTGACAGTTATAACCCTTTTTCCGTAAATTTTTCAAAATGTATGCATGTTTTATTTTTTATTTCAAAAACTGTAACAGATAGAGGTGAAGCATTAATTTAATGGAAAAATGTTCAACATATCAATATCTTCATACTCTGAAATTTGGAATAAAAACCAAAGGCCTGTGAAGGAGTTATTGACCGTTTTCACCATTTTTTTCTTTTTTTTTCATGCTATATGGTTTATTGGTAGTTTCCCTTTAAATTCTGTTTTCAAATCTTCTTTGGTTAACTTTTCTCTTTTAAGTTTAAAGGAATTCCCTGCTATCCCTTCATTAAAAACAGTTATTTCTTCCATAATTAAGAGCAAGAACAGTGTTTTTGTGCAAATTTCTACATTTTTTTGCATACATACTATTTTAATCTT
Source organism: Modiolus philippinarum (assembly GCA_002080025.1). Lineage (NCBI taxonomy): Eukaryota > Metazoa > Mollusca > Bivalvia > Mytilida > Modiolidae > Modiolus > Modiolus philippinarum. Next base: position 8,458 of record MJUU01066894.1, read on the forward strand.
CACCTTATTTCATGACATAATATTTTTTTTATAAATGTTTTGTGTCTTACAGTGATGTAAATGTTTTCTCACTTTGTGCATTGCTGACTTGAATGAAGAAGCAGTTTCTCTGCCTTGTAGCCTGCACCCCATTTTTAAATTAATAAAACTTTAAGTAGCAGTTAATGAAATTAACCTTGAGAACCACCTTATGCAGATTGGCTACCAATGGGAAGCGTAGTTTAATATTGGAGATTCAAAGATCTTCTTCCCTAAAACCATTTGGCCAGTTGGAAATAAACTTTGGCACAACACTTAATTTTCTTTAAAATTGTATCCTGCAGATCCATCAATTATCCAAGATGGCAGGCAATAGGGGAAAAGTTTATTAAAGTTGGATCATATAACTTAAATGTTTGTTTACATAGTTTGAAAATAAGACACTTTAACATAAAAGTTAATTGAATTTATGTATTTGCCATGGTCCAGTTTAGCGGTACAGGCTCTTGAGACCCTCATGTCTAAGTACAATTTCAGGGTATCACGATCTTTTGGCAAGACGTCTGGTTAGGTCTGATTCTCATTGGCTGCAGGGTTGGTAGTATATCGTTAGCTAATTGGGCGGTTAAAATTTCCTTGCTGTTGTCTGGTGTATTTTTAGTAGGTTCTCCACCTTTTCCATATTGATATGTGTTTGACCTGTTTATCATCATCATAAGCTTATTAGGTTTGGCTACTGGTCTATGTATATAGCAATGTGACGTTTCAGGTTGGATTCATCGTTGAAGAACTGACCACAGACGCCACAATTCAATGTGCAATCATGTCGGTTTTAATGGTAGAGTCGACAAAAGTTTTCCCGCACACGGCACACCTATGTTTTTGTTTTTCTTTTGAGTGACTTCTTGCGTGTCGTTGTAAACTCCTTTTTTAGGATAAACCTCTTAGCACATTTGTCATAAGCGAACATTGTTGACTTCTTTGATGCTATTGCTGGTCGAAATTTCGGTCTGTAATTGACACACTGACTATCCAGTGTGAGTTTATAAAGACAAAGTAATATGTATCGATGGCTGTGATTGGTCGATTTTTTTTTGCTATGGACATTCTGATAAGTCGATTATCCTGTAATCTGATCGACAGTTGCAAAGTCGTCATCTGATTTGTTGATTTCATTCAAGCAATCTTGGATTTGGGAATGGGGACTTCGAGGTTTATAATAAAAAAGATAAAAAGAGAAAAATGTGTTACTCTTGGACACAGTAGAGTATTAATAAATTTTATAACTAATTAATTATTTTATCAACTGAGATTGTTTTAATATAATAATGTGATCGATAGTTTATATAGCCAAAGTGTCCAAATCTAAACCCAAGAGCCTTCTGCCAATGTCGTCCGTGGTCTTTCTTTTATAGGCCATCTTACTTCCACATGTTCCATCAATTCTGACGGCAAGTTCATAAAAGTATGTAACAGACATGTATAAACCAGGAACTACTTGTATCATGTATAACTTATACATGTCGTAATGACAATTAATAATTTTTTTACAACTGTACATGTTTTTTCTAGATTGAATGTTGTAACCACTATATATATAGTGGTTACTATATAAAACTGTTTTTATTCCCCCTCCTCTACCTTTTAAGCCTAACCCTCCTCTCCCCTCGAATTCCTGAGATGAGTACGCGAGCAGCGATAAATGAGCAGGTGACCATCAAAAATGAATAGCGTGAGCATCGAAATGAGGAAGTGAGCAGCAAAATGAGCTTACCCTTAAAAAGCGAAATCACCACTTTTACCACAGCCTAGCGGTTGCAGCAGCAACTGCAGCAATTCCTGAGATGAGCACACGAGCAGTAATAATGAGCAAGTGAGAAGCGAAATTAGCAGATAAGCTCACCCTTAAACAGCGAAATTACAACTTTTAGTAACAATACCCCAAGATTATCACTCGAGCAGCGAAATGAGCACACGAGCAGTGAAATGAGCACGCTAGCAGGGACATCCTAAATATTTTCTGATATAATGCCTTGTTCTGTGAAATATCGTCATTCGTACTCCGTGTCAGAGAGAAGAAGACGTCGATAATGTAACATTGCAGCCTTTGTGAATAAAGAACTAATCGTCACTTCAATCTCGTTCGCCACAAGAATCAGACAACGGCAGTAGAATACCGAAGGAACAAAGGGGTGAAATTTACAAAAATCGAAGTCCAAAGGCATGGCCAAAACGAGAACATAGAAAACAACGATGCCAGACACAAAACAACGACGCTAGACAGACAAAAAGCACAGAAACCGAAATCACAACATTCAAAACAAAGCACTCACAGTGTGAACTCCAGTGAAACTGAGAGTGACATTAGGTGCTCCGGAAGGGTAAGCATGTCCTGCTCTGTTAACAGCACCCGTCACACTGCAAGTGAGGAAAATATGTTTTTGAAAGATCTGTTAGGTAGCTGATTGGCTTTTGTCATTTTCTAACCCTCAGACAAAACCAATTAAAATCCAGGGTACGTGTTACTTCTCTAACCCTAAAACAGTACCAAGGTTAAATTTTGAAAAAGCCTTTGCAATCAGTTTAGTATTCAGACATGGACAAGGACAGATCAGTACCACAAAACCAAAATTCGACAAGACAACACCAAAAACTAAAGCACTGGCAGTGTGAACTCCCATAAAAACCGAGAGCGACATCCGGTGGTCCGGAAGGGTAAGCATGTCCTGCTCTGTTAACAGCACCCGTCACACTGTGAGTGGGTCAATCCAGGAAAATGTCAAAGTCGGTAGTCAAATCCGGGAAGACGTGAATCTAGCTGAAAATGTCCACTTTCAATCGGGATACTGACACGTCATATCTTTCGATGATGTTATGGTGACGGCCATAGAATTTCTTGAGGGATGAAATGAACATAGGTTGAACAAGTCCCTGACTAAGCAGCTTTTGGAACAGTGTTTTTGCTCTGTTCAAAAATTCACTGTACAAACTACACGCTCGATAGTAACGAATCAACTGTGAAATATACACTCCATAGACTGGAGAGGTAGGTATATTGCTGCTAGGAAAGGGAAAGTTCACAATTGGGAAATTAAAATCATCACGCTTATCATACAGCTTAGACTTCAAACGTCCATCTTCGTCAATATACAGTAACAGATCTAGGTACGAAGCTGTAGTAGGTGTTTCAGTTGTTTCTTTTATTTCAAGCTCATTGGGGTAGATCTGATGTAAATACTCCCTAAATTTAGGATTATTAAGAGAGAGTACATCGTCTATGTAGCGGAAGCTGAAATTAAAGGACTGGGCTAAATATAGCCCGTGTAAAAACTTGGCCTCGTACGAGTAAAGGAAAAGGTCAGCTAAAAGCGGTGCACAGTTAGTTCCCGTAGGAATCCCTATTGTCTGTTGGAAAACACGACCTCCGAATTCGACAAAAATATTGTCGGTCAAAAATTCTAACATTTTGATTACGTCAGTCTCGGTGCACTTCTTTTTTGAATCAGTGTGGTTCTTAACAAAATATGTCTTGTCTTTCCCTATTACTAAATAGGTGTATCTGCGTTCTCCATTTTTAGTGCAGAAACATTGATGTATTAAATCTGCAATTACTGTTTTAAGTTTATTGTGTGGTAGGGTTGTATAATGAGTAGAAAAGTCAAAGGTTTGAGTGCTATGGCAATGGGTAAGGCTGGTTGAGGATAGCTGTTCAAGGAGATCTTTTGAATTTTTAAGAATCCACATTTGATTCACACCGCTTGTGGAGTAAGCTTTATTACTGTAATTTTTCAGGCCATCTCTGACTGCGGTCAACAAAGTAGTGAGGAGTGTGAAAGAGGCTTAGTGGTGCATTTGGAAGACCCGGCAATGAATCTGTTTGTATGGATTCTTGTGAAGTTTAGGTACCCAGTAGATATAAGGGAGTTGATTGTTTTCATCATTGGCTTTAATGCCAAATGATGCTAAAACTGAAGTGTGATACTGAAGTGTGATTTTTTTACAATCTTATCCCTCGATATTGTGGTAGGGGTATAAGTAGGGTTTCCAGATGTACTGTGGATGCCCATCTCCTTCACAAGGCAGTCGAGATAGTGTTTCTTACACACAAACAGTATGTTATTAGAAGCTTTGTCTGCAGGGACAATGACGTAATTTTCATGGAGGTTGGATAAAGTTCTTACTACAAGGGGATCTTCAAATATACTGGGATTTCTGGATTTCATTGCTGTTTTTAAGTGCCGGGTGCGATTTACAATTAATGACTTTATGGACCTGATCCAGTCGGACAATGTCTCAACGTCCTCTTACTCTTTCTTTGCCCACTTCCTAGCATAGTCTTCAACTGCATCCATCAAAATCTTGAAATTGTACTGTGAAATTGATGTGCTGAGGCTCACGGAATTTGGGACCTTTTGAGAAGATATCTCGTAGTTTAAGGTTGTCTACGATATTTAGGTCACCAGTTATAACGTGTCCAGCCGGACTATGATTGAATGGGGAAGAGGAGCAAGCACAATCAGGTGGTTTGGCTTTAAAGTTTGGCTTTAAGGTTTGGTTTCAGAAACATGTCAGGGAAGATACTTCACCAACTGAATCGGAGACAGAGTCCAACATATCAGACGAAGGCAAGTATTCTAATGAATCCGCATAAAGCAACGAAGAAAGTAACGACCCATATACGTCAGAAGAGTCCACGGACGAAAGCACTGACGATGAAGATGAACACGAGTCTCCATAGAACCTGTTCGTGAATCAAACATTTAACAAACTCAAGCAAGAATACACCAAGGAAGTAGAAGAGTTAATGTAAGAAGGATACGATTTGGAAAAGGCTTTTTTAGCCGCCTATGAAAAGATGAATAAACCTAATAGAGATCATATGAAAAATCAATACCTGGAAACGGTGTTCTTGATGCAGGATTTCAACAAAGATCCAATTTACAAGAAGAATATATACATTGTGCGAGAAACGAACAAAAACTCTGGAAATCGAGGATGTCGCTACTCATTTCCCTGCTCGTGTGCTCACTTCGCCGCCTTCGTGCTCATCTCGGGAATATTTCCGCTGGTGCTGCTGCTGCAGCTGTGTGGTGGTAAAAGTTGTAATTTCGTTGTTAAAGGGTATGATTACCTGCTTATTTCGCTGCTAACTTGCTCAATTTTTGCTGCTGCTGCTGCCGCCGCTGTGTGGTGGTAAAAGGGGTAATCTCGCCATTTAAGAGAATTCCAATTTCGCTGCTCACTTGATCATTGCCATGCTCACATTGTTCATTTTGCTGCTCACTTGCTCATTTATCGCTGCTTACGTACTCATCCCTGGAATTTGAGGTGAGAGGAGGATTGAACCTTAAAGGGAGAGTAGGGGAATAGAAAGGACATCGCCAGAGTAACACATTTTTATCCATTTTTAATAGGAACCTCCCAGTCCCCATTCCCAAACCAAAGATTGCTTTATGACGGGAAAAATAATTTGAAAACAGAGAAAAGTACTATAAAACGGAAAATTAGAGAGCAATCGATCAACATAAAACAAAAATGAAGCCAATGATAGGACAAATCAAATTGCAGGGAAATCAACCAATCAGACACCGAATTTCCAATGAAAACAGCAAATCAGATTACAGGGTGATCGACCAATCAGGATGTCCATAACAAAATAATCGACCAATCACAGACATCGATACAAATTGCTTTGTCTTTTTAAACTCACATTTGACAGTCAGAGTGTCATTTACAAACCAAAGTCTCGACCACCGATAGCATCAAAGAAGTCAACAATGTTCGCTTGTGACAAATGTGCTAAGAAGTTTACCCTTAAAAGGAGTTTACAACGATAGCAAGAAGTCACTCAAAAGAAAAGCAAAAACATAGGTGTGCCGTGTGCGGGAAAAACCGTTGTCGAGTTGATAATGAAAATAGACATGAAGATTCACATGATTACAATTAAATTATGACGTCTGTTGTCAGTTCTTCAACTATTAATCCAACCTGAAACGTCATATTGCTATATACGAAAGACAAGGAGCCATACCTACGAAACTTATGATGATGATGAACAGTTCCAACACATCGAAATCTGGAAAAGGTGGTGAACCTACTACAAATAAACTACAAATAAACCAGACAACAGCAAAGAAATTTAACCATACAGTTAGTCAACGAAAATACTACCACCCCTGAAGCCAATGAGAATCAGACCAGGCCTGAAGATCGTGATTCCCGGAAATTGTACTTACAAAGCTAGTAAAGTATTCCAACCAAACAACATACAGAAATCCTCATACAGGATCGATTCCACTTAGTTTTCTGCCCAATATTCCAGAGAAAATATTGCAGATCTTTGAACAACACACATCAGCCTACAAAATAGACATGTCTTTTGGATTCAAATTGCGAAATATAGAGACAGGTGAACTACGTTATCTTCATGCCAGTCACAATAACAACTGATTTTTTGACGCGCCCGTGCTAGTAAAAAATATGAGGATGTCCAACACGAAATTGGTTTTCCGTATGGTAATAAATACATGTATGACAATAAAATCAAAATAAATCCTATAGCTTTTAAACGAATGGCACGGAGGGAGGGTACTGCTGCCTATCTTATCGGATAGCCACTCACAAGCCTGGAAAATTGCAGAGTGACCTCCAAGAACTTAGAAATGACGAGAATTTGTGATACGATTAAAGACTTCCTGTCATTTCAAGAAAGCACACTCTTCTTGTCACAAAAGAAACGGGTCTCCCTTTGTTACAATAGTACAAAAACCGAATTAAAATAATATAAGAACTGCAAAATATCAAGCGAGACTTCAGATAAAAACAGCAATCAAAGCTACAGCATCATGACACAAGGTAAAAATATAGTTCACAATACAAACGGGTTGGGGATAGTGTACAAAAGAAAACCAAACAAACAAAAATCAAAACAAAACAAACAAAACCAAAGTCTTGGAAATAAAAGCAAAACGAGAACCTTGTCAAATACGATGCATTAAAATAGCATTAGTACAATAGCACCTAGTCAAATACGAAGGCATAAAATATAGTATTCATACAATAGCACCTCGCAGTGCTTCGTTGGGCACCAGGTCAAAAAGAACGGTGTATATATAATACTGACGTATATATCTTCTCCCAAATGATATGACCAGTCCGCAGAATCTCTATTTTTTACTCCTTTAATCAAGTCGTCCAATGAATCTGTAGCTCACACAGGATTCTCCACTGGTGTTAAGATAAGCTGATACCTGCTTTTGTAGAAACGTATTATTCGTTTTAGATTGACGGTTCGGTTCTCACTTACTCTTACTCAAAACGTCAAGTTCACTCTCTTTGCTCCATTCCATTTTGTTAACTCTTCATATCGTCCTCCACAAGGGAGTGCCAGTATCCTTTTTAGCTAGTTGAAGTGGTAGCTTAGCTTTCTTCATAGCTTTCTGAACTAAATCTGTCTCTCTCTTGCTTTGCATGATTGATGCATGCTAAGCTTCCTTTGTTCTGCCTTTTATAAATATTCTATGTTGTCTCGATGTCTCTCATTGGTCGGTTAATTTTGCAGGATGGTTTCTGATAAGTTGCTTTTCCAGCATTCTGATTGGTCAATCAATTTCCCCTGGAGGCTTCTGATTGGTTGAATTTTCTAATTTCTGATTGGTCAGAATTCTGTACACCTTCAATCCGTTTAGACCCCGACACACATTCGTTTTAAGTTTGCAATAATTTTATCAAATAATGTTCCTTTCTTTCAATGTCATATTTTATCTTTACCCCTTACTGTATTAGACTATTATAAAAATGCTTACATGACTCACAAGTAAATTAAAGCTGTGCTTGTGTGCTCGTCTTACTATAAGGCGTGGTGGTGGTGATGGTACCTGTAGGCTTTGGATAGGTTGTGGTGGTGGTGTTGGAGATGATGGTTGTGGTTTAGTGGTCAATAGAGAGCTGATCTAACCCTAACCCTCAACATACCCCAACCCTTGACATACTGTAACCTCTACTCTAACACTTACCCCTAACCATAATCTTATCTTACTCCACCCATAATCAAACCCTGAACCTTACCATAGTTGTAGTAATCAATAATCAACAGATTAATTCATTTTTTATTATTAGCGGTGCCATGTTTTTATGTTGGAGACAGAACACTGATTACTACAACTTGGTTAGAGAAGAGTATGGGTATGGATGGGATAGGAAAGTGTAATAATAAGAGTTCGAGTGTGTCAGGGGTTAGAGTTAGGTCAGCTAACTATCGACCACTAAACTACCAACAACAGCTACACCAACACCACCTCCTAATAATGAAATGAGCACTCGAGCACAGTCGTAAGTAACTCGGAAATGAGTCGTTTGAGCAATTTTAAGATAATCTATATACAGTAAGGTTGTAAGACATAAGAAAACATTTCAATGAAGGAGCATCAGTCAAATAAAATTTTTCCACAGCTAAGATGAATGTGTTTTTGGGACAAAACGAGAATGTGTACAGAAAACTGACCAATCAGAATGCGATAAAATCCAAAAATTGATAGTAGCACTCAAACTCCCTTGAAATGTAGTTAGGTCGAGAAGATATGCAGAATCGACAGAATGGAATGGAACGAAAAAAGTGGAATTGAGGTGTTGAGAAAGAGACGATCTTCCTACCACAGCGAATATCAGGTTACCTTTACATGCTTTACCCCAGTTGAGATTCATGTGTGATGTAACAGATACAGCGGACGACTTGATTCCAGGAGTGTTAAGTAGAGAACATGTGTACTGGTCATACCATTTGGGAGAACATATTTACGTCATTATCAAAACACTTCAGTCAACGATTTGAGTGAGAAAGTATTTCTTTCCCAATGGAGAATGGACATTGTTTCCTTAAAAGTCATGTGTGACCCTTACATCATATGAATGGACCTCACTGAAGAAGATTATATCAGTGTTTAAAGATGAAATGTAAGGACATAACATTACCAGCAGACCCAGATGTAAAGAGGGTGGACACACTTGTGACGGAAAAAACAAGACTGAAGACAGAAAATTATAATAGACATTAATGTGAAGACAGAAAAATAGAATGTTACTATAATTTTGTTTAAATGAAATAAAATATGATAATGTATCTATAATTGCTAGCGTTCATTATATCCCAAAAGGATAAGTAGAATTTCCCGATCACCAAATCCAACTCACATCAAAACCCATCACCAACATCACCAGCTCCTCCCAAACCACAATAGCGTATCATCCGATCACCAACACCACCACCGAATAGTTAAATAAGCACGCGAGCACAGTTGTGAGTAATTGTTGAGAAACTCGAAAGTCATGTGAGCATACTCATGAATCGTTCGAACAGTTGTGAGTAGCATCATAAATCAAGAAAATCCAATACTTAAAAAGCTCATCAACATAATTGTCGCCCTTACATCCATCAGAACAAGCCTAGCCACCATTATTAACACTCCCTCCACCACCAATCACCCTAACACGGCAGAGGCAGCAGCATCATAATGAAATGAGCACACGAGTTCACTTAAAACAATATTAGTAAGTCGTGTGAGCACACTCAAAAAAAAATTGTAATCAACATATTTAGTAAATTAAGTTATCTCCCCTTTCGGATGCGGACACAATATTAGACACCTAGCGACTAAAAATTTGCCTAGCAACTCGAAAAGTGCGAAATAAATACTAACAAGAATTTATATCTCCTTTCAAAAACAAAATAGCCGCAATGAACGCAGAAGTAATACAAGACACCAACATACGAAATGAACAAAAACGCGGGAACTTATTTTCTTTTACGAAACACGGACCTGCGAGAAGAAAACCTCAGAAATACTATCCAATGACAACTGCCAAACAAGCTAGTCCTAGTCGTCTCTAAATGGGGACATACCCACTTCCCATCACTTATGTTGTATATACTAATGCTATACAAAATTACTAAGGGGTTGCACGTTGATTTATCACATCATTTCCTGTTTAAAAGGCAGCTTACAGAAGAAATGCGTCCACTTCTGGTCCCGCATGTGCGCTGTGATAAGGTGTAACAGTGCCCTAATGGATCAGGTGTTGATCTCTGATGTCATTTCCGTTCAAATGGCCGAACAAAGTATCAATTAGAGCTACTTCGGGTTGCGCATTAGCAGTTAAGACACTTCGTTTTCCCGTCATATATCTTCCGCTTCTAGTAACGTGACATCAATTCCGGTGATGTACCACCACAAATGATTTTTTGTTCGTGTCTATATACGACTTGTGCATTTCTCATAAGGTCCAAAGTTAAACTAAGTTTCGCCGCTGGTGGTCATGTTGGAAGATGGGTCGGCACCAAAGTAACAAACTCGGGCAGCGTCTCACAAGTATCGTTCAAGCCATCTTCAGATTAAATCCATTCAGCGGTTCAATAGTAGATCTTTGTATGCATTTCACCTTATGGTCCAAAGCTAATCTATAGATTCACTGCTGGGGGCCATGTTGGATGAAGAATCAACGTCGAAGTAACAACACTTGGTCAGCACCCTCATAAGCATCATTTATGCAAACTTTGGTTGAAATATATTCTTCATTGCTTCATTACTCTAAAAGAAAATCCTTATATGCATTTCTCCTAGGGAACAATGTTCAATTAAGTTCACAACTGGCGGTAAAATTGGATGACGGATCGACATGAAAGTAACATCACTTAGTTAGCACCTCACAGGCATCATTCGTGCCATGTTTGGTTTTAATCCTAGAAGACCTTTGTATTCATTTCCAAAAAAGATCCAATATTAAACTTAGCTTCGCTGCTGGCAGCCATGTGGGACGACGGATCACCAAAGTAACAAAATTTGGTCAGTACCTTATGAGCATAATTCATGCCATGTTTGATTAAAATCCATTCAGCGGTTCCCCTAAAAGGTGGTCTTTGTATTTGTTTCTCCATAGGATCTTATGTTAAACGAAGTTTTGCCGCTCGGCGGTCATATTTGATGTCGGATCCATTCAGTGGTATTCAAGTAGTTCTTTGTATGGTTTAAATCCGTTCACCAGTTTTCTGGAAGAACACCTTTGCATGCATTTTCCAATCTGGTCCATCATTCATGCCAAGTTTGGTTTGAATCCATTAAGTGGTATTCAAGAAGTTCTTTGAAGAAAATGTTTACGACGGGAGCTGGACGACTCCGGACGAGAGACGCAAAAGCTCACCCATTTCTTCGGGTGGGTGCAAAATGGGGGCCTGTCCTACTATTGTTGTGCACGTTATATTATTTCTAAAATGTTTTATTTTGAAGATGGGATGTAAACAGACTTGAAAAGCGGAAGGGGTTCGTAAGTGGAAGGTAGGTCGCAATGGGGCTATTTCAGCCCATGACCGAAGTGGCTTGCTTTCGAAATTGCACTTTCGAGTGACTGAGAGAAAAACAAACCCTTTATGAAATAATAATACTGGTTATTGCCTTATATGCACTTTTTGTAAAAACAATATATTGGTATTATCACGAGGTTCTAAAGCTCTCTGAGAGTCCAGAGCCCAGTACGTGCAGTCCTAGAACAAGATCCCTTCTGCAGATGTAAGGAAGCAGAAACCTCTAAACATTTCTTATTATATTGTCCTATATATAATGTTCTGAGAAACCGCTTATTCCTATACCTTTCCGGTAAACCACTTATCTTTAACTTATTATATGGAAACCCCCAATTATCAGAAACTGAAAACAAAAATATTTTTTTGATAGTTCAAGATTTTATTTTGAAATCCAAAAGGTTCAGCTAGATAAATGATGATTTCGTGATACAATCCATATACACTCAGTACTCATATTATGCATTTCTCAATAAAGTTACGACTTAGTATGTCGTGGGAACGAGTTAGTATCTCGTGGCCACGACTTAGTATGTCGTGGGAACGAGATAATATCTCGTGGCCACGACATAGCTATCTCGTGGCAACGACTTAGTATCTCGTGGCCACGAGTTAGCATGTCGCGGGAACGAGATAGTATCTCCTTGGAACGACATAGCTATCTCGTGGCCATGACTTAGTAAGTCGTGGGAACGAGATAGTATCTCGTGATAACAAGATTGCTATCTCGTGGCCACGACTTAGTATGTCGTGGGAAAGAGATAGTATCTCGTGGCCACGACATAGCTATCTCGTGGCCACGACTTAGTATGTCGTGGGAACGAGTTAGTATTTCGTGGGAACGAGTTAGTATCTCGTGGCCACGACATAGCTATCTCGTGGCCACGAGATAGAAAAAAATTCACATGTCCCCTTCATTCTTCCGTAGATATATCCTGCATTTATTTGTATTCATCTCTACTATGTGGAAAGATATTTGTAAAGGTGTTTTACACCTGTTTTTCAATCCATGATTTATCTGCTTGTATTTTATGTATTTGCTTATCTAATAAAATATTGTTCACACTAAGTGCAGCCCAGAGCCTTGCGATTGGAACCCGAAGCCCTTGTGTTGCAGCCCGGTTCCCCTAGTGTGGCGCGCGGTGCCCTTGTGTTGGAGACCGGAGACCTTATGTGGAGCCTGGAGCCCCATGTTCTAAAGGGATTGGTTCCTGTTGAAGCCCCTGTTATTCCTACAATATATATTTTACGAATACGCTACAATAAATTCAAAAAAAATATTTTTGGCCTGGGTTGAGAAAAAAAAATAAAGAGGTAAAGTAAACAAATAAACAGACAAAGAAATAGATCAAATTAGAGATTTTTTTTAATCATACGTGTAGTCATTGTCAAAATTGCCGATACAAATTATCGATTTGTGGTTTGAAGGTGATATTTTATTTTATTTTTTGTTCATTTGGGAGGGGGCAAAATAGATAGCACACAACATAACAACAGAAAAGTGATAAAGTAAAGGAACTAGAAGAAATCTGTAAAAGGGGACAGAAAGAATAAGAATGCCATATTGATTATATGCATTTTGAGACAATAGAATGAAATTCTTTACACTGCTTTTTTTCATTCCAGTGTTTATCTTTTTTATGCATAACCAAGACTCTAAAGGATTCGATTTCTCGCCAAAATGTGGAAAGCTTCTTTCACCAAAACGGGCACACTTCCCTATTTAATATGATGGGAGGTGTAATCTCTAAAGGGGCGATTTTTTTTTAACATTTCAAAATTTTGCTGAATTTTCTTTTCATGATTTTATTTGTGACAGATTTTGGACCCAATGGTTCTTTGAATAAAGACGATCAAATGCCAGTACTTTATTTAAATATTCATGATTAAACGGTATATTTTTTTAATCAGAATTAATTTCTAGTCCTTTTTCAGTGATAAAATTGTACTGTAAAAACTGGGAGAGTAATCACGTGCTTATCAGTTATGTGTAACCTCATCATCATAACGACGTTTGCACATCATATAATGACAAAACGACCAGATATAATGAAGTGTAAAACACCACATCATATAATGTTGAATCGACATCATATAATGGTGAATGCACATCATATAATGTCGAATGCACATCATATAATGTTGAGTCGACATCATATAATGATGAATGCACATCATATAATGTCGAATGCATATAATGTCGAATGCACATCATATAATGTCGAATGCACAACATATAATGTTAGATCGACATTATATAATGATAAATGGACACTATATAATGTTGAAAGCACGGCATATAATGTAGAATGCACATCGTATAATCATTGTTGCACGCCATATAATGATGGTTGCACATCATATAATGTTGAATCCACACCATATAGTGTTGAATCCACATCATATAATGTTGAGTCCACATCATATAATGTAAAATGCACATCGTAAAATGATCTTTGTACATCATATAATGTCGGTTGCACATCATATAAAGTTTAGTGCACATCATATAATATTGTTTCCACATGATATAATTACGTTGTTTGCACATAATATAATGTCATTGTCGAATGCACATCATATAATGTTAAATGCACATCATATATTGTTAAATGCACATCATATAATGTTGGTTGTACATAATATAAAGTTGAATGCACATCATAAAATGTTAAATGCACATCATATACATGTAATTACGAATGCATATCATATAATAACGAATGCACATCATATAATGTTGATTGCACATCATATGATGAAGATTGCACATCATATAATGGTGAATGTACATCATATAATGGTGAATGGACATCATATAATGGTGACTGCACATCATATAATGTTAGATGCACATCATATAATGGTAAGTGCACATCATATAATGGTAAATGCACATCATATAAGGTGAATGCACATCATATAATAGAAAGTGAACATAATAAGACAGTTTTGGCGTTCCATAGGGTCGTTTTAAACTAGATATGGGATGTTGTCTCCTTGACATTTACCCCATTTCCTTTCTTTTTCATATTATTCACATTCTTCTGATAATTTAATTTATTCTGTGTATTTTATGAAAAAGTCGGTACTTCGGGAAGTAACTCCTGTTTAAATTTTACTTGGATAAATGGATACACTTTAACAGACGGGATATTTATCACATGCGATCGTCACAATGCTCTTACTCTTTATGGCCCTAAAATCATAGAAAAGCCTTACGGTATTTCGGTTTGACACTTCAGAACTGCTCTGTAGTATGTCCATTTCCAAAACTTTATACTTACAGATGTAACTATCTTATGACCACTTGAAGAATAGCCTCTAGAAACAATTATGACCACGTCTAGAACTATTCTAAGTTGACTTGCAGCTGTTATCATTTTATCCCCGTTTCTATTATTGTTCTACAACTGCTCTACCGTACCTTACATTTTAGTCCGGAAACAGCACATTGGCTAAACTGAAAAGTATTATATCTTCTGAAATATAATGCTCACTACTACGCAGCATATGGAAGTGCCAAGCTCATAGTGGCAAAGGTGATTCGAATTACAGTTGTCTCTGTACAAAACAATCAAGGATTCCCTTTATCAAATCGACCGTGTAAATTTCGTATAGGTCTATCGGTCATTCTAATGAAATGCACGTTAAGAATATATTTTCCATAAAACTGCTTTTGTGAAAA
Organism: Modiolus philippinarum; assembly: GCA_002080025.1. NCBI lineage: Eukaryota > Metazoa > Mollusca > Bivalvia > Mytilida > Modiolidae > Modiolus > Modiolus philippinarum. The sequence continues at coordinate 23,475 of MJUU01066894.1, forward strand.
GAAAGCTTACATTAGCTAAGTCGGAATCTATCTCAATATAAAACAACAAATTCTTTAATCCCAAAACTTTGTTAAATATCTCTATTAATAGCACAGTCACATACTGTAAAGTGGTTACTTTCGCGTGGTTGTAATATTCGCGGATCTTCAAAATTTGATTGTAAAACGTTTGTTATTTAAACTGTTCGCGTGGGGGTTATATTCACGTGAAATATCGAAACGCAAAATAAGCGAAAATTAGCCCACGCGAAAATTTCCACGTTTACAGTATATATTTTTCTCGTTGTTACTAATAGATCATATCATAAACTATCTATCATAAACTATCAATGTCCAATTTATACAAAATTCTCATGGATAAAAGGTTCATTTCTATTAAGTTAAATACTGCCTTTCCATATTCTACCAGTGCATTAATGTATATTTTGGTGAAAATATTGCAAAAAATAGAAGATTTTGGTTTCTATTTTGATGAAACAGTAGTGCCAAACAAGACTAAGGGAACAAAACAAATAATAACTACTACATATACAAATTAAGTAGCAAAACCGTACAAATTCAACAATCAAAAATAACACCATAGTACTGGTAATTTAGACTTCAGCTTTTCTTCCATTTCAAAAAAATATTCTTGTTGATTAATGCAGGTTTTTTTATTTAGATTGTTAGTACCTTGAATGAGTAAAATACTCTGACTGTAAAGATACGCTATAAATGAACAAATATATATAGTAAGCTCTTAGAGCGGAAAAAAGTCAGCGAGTACCCTATGATGGTGCTATTTTGCTGTTCATGGTCTTTCTCGATTAAAGTCGTTAAGACCTTGTTATTCTTCTGACTATTAAGATCTTTGACCTTATTTTAATATTTCGGATTATTATTAAGGTCTTTCAACACTGTGAAACATCTTATTTTGCTTTTGAATTATTAAGGTCTTTCATCTTTCTAAGAGAAAGATCTTTCTGTATTTCTTCTTATTATAATCCCAGTGTTTCACCACAGTGAAGGACCTTATTGTCATTCTTCGGATTATATCTTTAATTCTTTTTGGTCCGCCGCAGTAGATGTAAAAAAACTACACTATATATCATTTTGATACTGCTTGTGATAAATTAACATCATCATGGGACTTCAAACCTCACGCAAGCATACCGAACTCATTTAAGTAGCGTAGTTATCTCCCCCTAACCGAAAACCTTGCTATGGGATCTACTCGGAAACCGTAAAAGATATAAAAACAAAAAATTGTGTTGCGAAACGGCTCTCATGGCCAATAACAAAATAACGAAATACATGAGCATGCATGTGAGCGGTGGAAAGGGATTAATATAAAATCTAAAATATAACAAAGTTACAAAAACACATAGCAAAATCAAAGAATAGAAACTTTAAAAGGGCTACGCCGAGCGCAGCATGATACAACCGCAGCATGTTGAACAAGTGTAAATTAAAAAATGTGGACACAGTAATTTGCTGGGCAAAATAAGGACATTGACACATTAATCACCTGGACACAAAGTAGTGAAAAGAATAAAAGAAAATTACATATTTTTAAAAATTGCAATTTTGGCCCCTTTGACTCCTTATAGCTCGGAACCGGTAAGAGGTACGCTTAATCCGTTGGCTTACTACTGAAAGCTTATAACTAGATGAATCCAAAGAAAAAAATTCCATTGAAATCCGATGAAAAATAAAAATTTCAGGTGATCAGCATGTTTGCAATTTTGGCCCCTCATAGCTCGGAAAGGAAACAAGTTATCAAAAAATCTGAAGGTGCGGTGATTATTAATTTTTCAAATGGAATCCATTGCAAAAATCTGCATCAAAATCGGACTAAAAATACAAAAATTTAATTTTTGAAATTCGCCCCTTTTGGGCCCCCTGTATCTCATGAACGGTACATGCCATGTGAAATCCGTTGGCATACTGCAGATTGAAAATTTCCTAGAGAGCACGCTGAAAGAAACTTTCTTTTTCATATTCATCAAAATCCGATAAATAATAAAGTTTCTATGAAACAGGCAGTACAGGGCAGTTTACGTAGCAATAAAACGTATCATGGTTTCCGATTCGAATCATTGACATTATAATATGCAGTAATTAAGGTGGTGAATGGGTACAATGTCATACTGTTTGATTGTAATAAAGGTTATTATCAATTAGCAATGAATTCCGCTCAAACCGGTGCTAGGGGCCGTCTTGAACTTGTTATGAGGTATGAGTAAAGCTCATTGTTGAAGGCCTCATGGCGACTTCAAGATGAAGAACAACAATAAAAGCGTTGTTCCATTGCTTATTATTACCATGTATTTGTAGAGACTTTGTCTCATTTGCATTTACTCCATATCCCTTCATTGTTAATTATTTTATTGTATATAGGATATTAAGAATATTTAGAATATTTATTTATTTATTTACAAATTAGGTCCCCAGGAGAGCATTTACATTGAACAATCATAATTTGATACAATCATACTAATACACAATTGGACAATATATAAACAACCAATAATAATAATAATAATAATAATAAAAATGATAGCATTTCTGCAATGTACAAATTGCATTTACCTTTTTTTTAATCTTGTTGTTTACTTGACTAATGTACTCTAGACATGTAGAGTGACCTTTAAGACTTATTCAGTAGTATTTAATTATTTATTTGGTCGTTGAACTGCATCAGACACCAAGGGGCGATGCTTAAGATTTTTGGACATGACAAATAATTTCAAGATCTCATATACCTCCTCGTGACTGAAGCAGAAAAACAAGGCATATAAGGAGAACAGAAAAGAGCTTAGTAAAAAGGTCACTTTTTTACATTCGACTTGATGAGTGCCCTGTGTTTGTCTATATGTGGTAATCGTCCACAAGTTTGAGACACTAGTGCTTTTGTCGGGCAAAGGATGACAGTGATTGTAAGAGCACTTTGCCAGTTTAATTGATGTTTGTTGACAATCCCGCACCCATGACCAATGAAGACATGAATGCAGCGATGCTCGACAATTAGCAAAGAATTCCGCTTAAACCGGTGCTAGGGGCCGTCTTGAACTAACTATGAGGTATGAGCAAAGCTCATTGTTGAAGGCCTCATGGTGACTTCAAGATGAAGAAAACAGTAAAAGCGTTGTTCCTTTGCTTGTTTTTACCATGTATTTGTAGAGACTTTGTCTCATGTGCATTTACTCCATATCCTTTTATTCACTTAACTGCTTCAGACACCAAGGGACAGTGCTCAAGGTCTATGGACATGAATGTATTCAAAATATCATATACCTCCTCGTGTCTAAAGCAGGAAAGCAACATAAAAGGAATATATGAGAAAGACAGATACAAAATAAATAAGTAAAATAAAATAGAATCATTAGACACCAAGGGACAATGCTCAAGATCCATGGACATGAAAAAAATCAAGATCTCATAGATCTACTCGTGAACGATGCAGAATAACAAATAACAAACAAGATCTATGACATATATCTGACAAGATTTCTGTTGTTAATTGGCGAGTAGCATTATTTACATTTATATATATATATATATATATATATATATATATTTACTTATAGCAATTAGAATGTCTTTATTCTCTGTGTTCATTAGCCATATCAATTTTTCCTTCAAATTTAGATTTACAAAATTTGGACAATTTTTGAATATAACATTGTATAGCTTCGCACGATCATCACTGAGCTTTCTACATTCATATAAGAAATGATATTCGTCCTCCACATCCACAGAAGTACAATAAGTACATTTTCTGTCATTCAGGAGGGTACCCTGGTATCGACCTGTTTCAATTCTCAAGTGATGAGAAGATATTCTGAATTTGGTTAAAGCTCTCCTTTGCTCAAAATTACCTATAATAGATAAATATTCTTCTCTTCCAAAGTTAGTCTTAAATACAACACATGTTTAAAGTTTCCCTTCTGTGTTTTTTACTTTTTCTGTATGCCATTCATCCAAGAATTTTTATTTCAATGCTTTTTTTTTAATTAATCTTAAAATTTGTAGCACGTCTTGAGGATAAAGATATGGTCTTTATATCTGGCATTACATCAAGAATAAAATTGATACTTCCATACCAAGATGGGTTATCTGATAGGAAAAGATGCTTGGATGTTATATATGTAAGCGTCCTTAAAAAGGGGAAATGATAATTCAAGATTCTCTAATCGATACCAATAATTAAATATGTTTTTTTTTTGTATAATATCAAACGATAGTGGATATCTACCCAACTCAGAAATACTCCATAGTTGGCTGACTTTTTATGTATGCCCAATGTTTGTTTACAAAATTTAGTATGTAATCGATTACACTTCAAATTGGAATAGATTTTATCAAGTGGAATATTTCCATTTCTAAATTTGGCTGAAAGGGGGTTAACGGTTCCCCTTATTTCAGACCCATACAAAAGGATAGGTTTGATAGTGTGATCAAGCACGTGTAAACCAGCAATGCTACTTGGGTTAAACGATAGAAAATCACTCTAACTTAAAATATGGGTATAAAGATTGTTTATACAGTTCATTTTGAGCAATGGAAAATAAACCTGAGACCAAGATATCTATATGTTTTAACACAATCAATAGTATAGTTTTCATAGGTTAGTTATTCAAAAATGTGCCTGCCTGCTTTGTTGAAAATCAGAATTCTTGTTTTATTTGGATTTACTGTTAGACACCAATCATTGTAGCATTTCTGGAATGTGTCAAGTGTTTTTTGTAATCCGGCAGCAGACGTAGAAAGGAGTACTAAATCGTCTGCATATAGCAAGCAATCAACAGGTTTATTATTAAGTTTAATAGGGTCAATAAAATCTTTGAGATATTAAGGAAGATCATTTATAAATAACTTAAAGATATAAGGGGTTAGATTATCCCCTTGTTTCACTCCAAGAGTAGCTGAAAGTAACAACGGCAGTAGAATACCGAAGGAACAAGGAAAGCGGAGTTCAAAGACATGGCAAAAACGGCAACAGATAAAAACAAAGACAAAACAAGGACGTGGGACAGCTATACAATGCACGGAAATAAAAAGATAACATTAAAAACTAAGGCACTCATAGTGTGAACTCCCATGAAAACCGGGAGTGACACCAGGTGCTCCGAAAGGGTAAGCATGTCCTGCTCCGCTAACGACACCCGTCACACTATCAGTGTGAGTCTGTTATCCTAGACTGAATATAGCCACAACATTTTCTCGATGCATACATGCTTTATAACATTATAAAATGAGAAACTGACTCCAGCTGTTAGTAATTTCATCTTAATCCCAGTATGTATAACTGTGTCAAAAGCTTTCTGAAAGTCAACAAAGCAGGCATACACTCTTCCTTCCTTTGTGTTACAATGTTGTATAAATAAATTCTATCTCATATACTTGCGTAGATTGTAGATTTCTGTGCTTAATTGTCAACAGTCAATGTAATTTATTTCCTTGTTTTGTAAAAATAGACAATGTAATTTCCACAGGAAATTGCGTAAAGTTAACAAAACTACCGCGCATTTTTAAGTTTATTATATTTTGTACATTTGCTTTTTATGTTACTGAAGAAAATGTTATTGCATTTATTACCTTGTTATGTTTTTTACATACTTGTTGCAACCACAGTGTAAAAATTCACTTGAAATACAATTAAAAGTGTATTTGCATATTGATTTTCGTATCTCGTTTATAATCACGTGTGCAAGAGTTCTAGTAATACGTAACTAAATCTTATGCAAACAAACATCTCCATGTCGTCTGCTTGTGAACAGTCGCTACGCTTAAGTGTTGTGCACAGAACAGCTCGTACTACTGGACTAAAAATATGTATACCCAATCGTGTAATGTGTAAAGTTATATTTTTCACGTGGGTTAATGGTGTTTATAAGGAGTTTACATAAAAAAGTTTATAGTGACATTCACATAAGATTATATTTCCAAAAGTACTTTGTAATAAAAATATGTGAGGCCTAAGTGAATATTTGCATGCACTTGTTGAATGTTCAAATAACACTTATTTACGAAAGCAGATGTGTTCTAACTGCACGTGACTAGCTGCATCACTGTGGTTTGTGTCTGTGGCCCACATTTTGAACTTTTCATGCTTCCCACTGAGGAAAATTACGCAGAGGTAGGAGAAAGACGGATATAAATCGAAAAAGATCCCAAATCTGGAAAAAAAATAGACGAAAAAGTATAATCAAAGAGTTTGCAACAAACATTTCCCTGTCGACAGACTGACAAAAGAAAATCCTGACCAAAATTTATTATCAATTCTCTTTACTTAAAAAATCTAGGGCATATGCTGAAAGAGCTGAACCAGTTGTTAAAAAACGAAAATTTTTTGGGGGTGCATAGCTCATTATATAAGTGATATTAGGTATGTTTTGTCAAATGGGATGTATTTTTTACAATTTTGTGTAGAATGGGGTATGGTTTTCATGACATGAAAATGAGGGGGTTAAAGTCATATTTTTATGGGGTATGGTTTCATGATCTCTTCTAGATAGGGATTAAAAAAAATATTGATGTATTTCATTTATTCAAAAATAACATCTGGAAAGGATTAATCACGTTAATACCAGTGTGCTGAGAATATTGACTTAAAACTGCCTTTTATCATTACTATAATTACTTAATATAGTTTGATTAATTGATCATCCGACTGGGAATACTCTTGTCCAGATATTGACAGCATATTACTAAAATGTAATATTTCAGGTAATTAATTTGTCTAGGATGGGGTACCTTTTCGATATCTCATTTTTGAAAGGGGTATATAAATCAACAGAAAATTCCCTATAAAGGGGCAGGGGTTTCAAGGTCCAGGAGGAACCCCAATAGCAGTTTTGAAACTAGATACTCCCCGGGATCCCCCTAGTTCTGATTCAATAAGTAGTAGGCAAATAAAAATGAAGTGATATGGAGTAAATGCACATGAGATAAATTTTTCTACAAATATTTGAAAGAACCAAGTAATTTAACAACGCGTTTATAATATTTTTCTCTTGAAGTCACCACGAGGCCTTCAATAATGAGCATTGTTATCTCATAGTGAGTTTTTGGGACAAGGGGTGATAAAGATGCCCTCTTACACTGAAACATGACTTAAAAACCGCCAACAAGAATAAACGATAATATATATGTCATAAAAAAAAATGCTGACATCCGACCATTAAAATAGATTCTTCCGCTCATGTCTATTACTACTTATATAATAATGTTGTGTTTTACATTGACTATGCGAAAATAGTAGCCAGGGTGATGGACAATAGTGCACGACCCGAAGGGGAGTGCACTATTGTCCATCACCCTGGCTACTATTTTCCATAGTCAATGTAAAACACAACATTAATATTATTATTATACTGACTGTTGACTATATTTCTGAACAGCTGAATTTGAAAATTTTTCTTTAGCTTGCTTGCTATATCAATAATTGCGTTATACTGTCAATCTTCGTTAACTGATTCCGATGTCAATTTCCACGCGTCAATGATCTCAATACACATTACATTTTTACATTCAAGACAGGAACTTATTTTCAGAAATGAAATAATATATTTCTAGTGGCCAAAACATATTGAACTGTTTTCGGAGAATGAATTATATGTCTGTACACACGAAGCTAAGTTTTTTTTTTCATTTATTCTTCTTACTGAAGGTCAAAATAAAAAACAAAGCAAAACAACAACAAAAAAATAATGATAAAAGAAATAAAAATACATAAAATACAAAAATAAAACCAAATCTTAGCACTGTAGCAGACGAAACTCTTTCAAATGGTGATTAGAAATTTGATTACATCAATTGCACAGGTGATTACGTGGATAAGTACCACCTACTTGTCGGTCAGATCAAAACTCCGCCTCCCGCACGTGATGATTGATGATGATTGACGTAGAAATCAATAGTCTTCACAGCAGCAGTGCCTACTATTGCAATAGTGCAGTCAACGCTATTTCTTTAGAACACTATGCCAAAATAAAACTGTTTTACTATAAAAGAACTTTCTTACAGGAAGTATAATAATATCCAAATACTGATATATCTCTAATCTTAAAACTATTTGATAGTGCTGTGAAACCAATATTACTGTATGGATGTGAGATATTGGGAATGTTAAAAAATATAAATAACTTTGATTCATCCACAGAGATGATGCATTATAAGTTTTGTAAATCTCTGTTAATGGTAAATAAAAATACATCTCCTTGTGCAGTGAGAATACCTGCTGCAAATATTAATAAACATTGCGTTTAGCATTGCATGACTGCAGAGATATTGTGTATCAATCTTACTTGAGCAATTTGAACAATAGCATGGGCAGTCTTTGTTTAAACACTCTTAGAAGTAAATGGGTTTGCTAATGTCTTGACAAACCCTAATCTGTATCACCCTGATACTTTTTTAAATTCATCTAGTCAACGTTTATTTGATACTTATCTTCCAAACTTGCATTGCAAAATTAACAAAAATTGTAAACTAGAAAGCTATAGCAAATTTCAGTTGAATTCATATATGAACGCTTCATTTTGTGATAAAATAAGAGAAAGGAAATACCTAACTGCTTATTTTAAATAAAAACTTAGCTCACATCCATTAAAATTGAAACTGGCCGTTATCATAGACCATTCCCCATCCCCAGGCCTGAGAAGTTATGCACTACATGTAATAAAGTAGAAGACGAGTCACACTTTTTAATTAGCTGTCAAAAATATTCTGATGAACTTGATAAATATATTTTTCTTATGAGCAGTAATAATGTAAAATTTATAAATACTGTAGCTAAATTTATTTATGAATGTTTATTTCATTACTGAATCTTCGTCAATATTGTTTACTGAGTCTTTAATTTGTCAACATTGTCAAGCCCATTGTAATATTAGAGATGTTTCACATTTTGACGAAAGAGAACCTAAACGTACGGGGACTAGTTATTGCACCAAAATTAAAAACGCGAAAGTAAATTTAAAAATGCAAAACTTCCAATTAAAATGTTGTGATTCTTTAACTAAATAATTATTTAGGCAAAGTAGTTGAAAAATCTTAATTTTTTACCATATTTCCTTCGTAAATCGCTACGTCTCGTTTCGTCGCTTTCGTATGTACGTATGACTTACGAAAGAGACGAACGAAAGATATTCGAGTTGTCCTTCTAAAATTTAAAAATAGATCAGTCCTGCATTTCTCATTATGCCATTTGTAAAATAAATGTGAAGAAGTAACAGTCCGATGCCACAGAACAAAGTTCAAGAAATAAAATTATATTTGTGTTACATGTAGTACTTGAACCATATGTCCAGTAAACAATTATTATCATTATATATTTTGAGCATTTTACACGCGGGGGGGGGTCTTCATAAATAAAACATATGAATTTCTGTTATTCTATTGTATCAGATCTATTAAACATTTCCAAACACATATTTAACAATGCTAATTTTGTCAGTTTGATGAACAAATACAATCAGGTTATGTTGAGACTTCCTTTTGAACCATAGCATATCTATATTGAAATTTATTTTTATGCATTTTCCTATATTTTTACAGTGTTTGTCATACCCATTTCAAATTTGGCGGTGTAAAATTTGATATAAAAAGAAATATATGGTATTATATGTTATTTTTTTTTGTTCTACGGTATGTTATGCTGATCTTTATTATACCTTTTATTGGGGTGTGTCTCCTCTACGGTAAAACATGACATATGATTTACTCGTGCTAGAACGAATGGCAAATGATTTCCGGCTTTTCCGTCTTCCATTCTAACATTCATTTCTCACTCAGTATTTTTTTCAAATACACGTGACTTTGCAAACAAATGGAGTTAACTTTAATGGGTGTTCTCTGTTTGCCAAATGCCATTCTGGTTTTTGGTCATTGTGGAACTTCGAACTCCTGTCATCGAAAGTGCGAATCTTTATTCAATTACCTGAGACATGCAGTGTTGTTTAAATTGATCACTTTTAAATTGAAAAGACAATATTAAGAATCTTATTTCACATTTCTTGATAAAAGCATTGGTATATCCCCATTGTAGAAAAATGATATTTAGGTTAGAAAACAAAAAAGAAACAAGAAAAACGCTAAAACAAATTCTGCAAAAAAAAATAAAAAAGAAAAAAATCACAGAAAAAAAATAAATAAAAACGCCGTCCGAGGTCCGCTAAAAAGAAATGTTGATATGCTAATCTCCGCTTCATACATTTTAGTTTCTAGAAATAAATATTCTTGTTTTAATCTTGCCTTTTTCCGTATGCACGGAATAACTCGTTATCGACAGGTCAATGAGATTGCTGTTAATAGCGAATTGGTATGTAATAATACCGTACTGGGAAGTTATTTGTTGATGGTACTTTACAGTGCATAGAGAAACAAAGTATCCTTGTTTTGAAAAAAGTGCTATTCCATGCGCCGTTAAAGTATTCATATGGTCCATGATTGAAGCAAGTTTTTTTTTCAGTTTTCGCGTTTCCGGTACGATTAATCCATTTCAATCTTCAATACTTATTGTACAGGATTTCGCTACATGTATGTTGATCTTCTTTGTATCAGAATAGTTGAAAATATTGTAACTGACAATGTGATTTCACCGACTTGGCAGGGTGCACTCGACCGGTTAAAGTCTTTACAGGATTTTATTTCTATATGAATAATATAAACACACTGACTGAAGGCGGTATGTTTTTTATTATACTGAATGCCTTCTTTTCACCTTATTGCTGAATAATAATGTTTCTAATGAAAAAATAAGTGTTTTTTAGTCAAAAATATAATATGAATTACAAAATCTAAACACATATTTTGTAAACTCTAACATGTGCCAAATAGAAGACCAAACGGGAAAATGCTTTAAATGAAAAATGAAAATAATGCAATTCTTAGAAACAGTTAGTATAATGCTGTGATTTATGATTTCATGGTACTGTTGGCTGTACAAGAGTTTGCATGTTTTGGATAATTGCAGAATTCACAACATTTAGGTTAACATTTGGAAACCCTTGTCCCTCCCACTCTTCTCCCAGAGAGGGATAACTGACATTTTATATTAAACAGCGGAGAGGAAGGGATTGACATTTTTTATGAAAAAAAGTATTTAATGGTCTGCCTCCGGCGACAGCACGTTTGTTTCGTAGAGTTGCTGTCTTTCATATTTAAAGATTCTTCAGCTGTCTCTAAAGACCCCTCAACAAATATCATAATGTATGTTAGTGACAGAAATATACATAAATAACGAAAACGAAGAACTGTCTGCTTCGGCTAGAGTCAGTAAATAGAACAAGAAATACTAATTGGTAAATCTCGGTCGGAGAGGGTGATATTTTCCGAGTTCGGCAATCTTCGTTCTCAGTATGTGATATTTTCGTTGCTACGCAAAAATATCACATGCATGTTGCTAGGGGAAGCATGTGATATTTTCGTTGCTACCCAAATATATCACATGTGGCTTAGAGAAAGGCGGAGCAAACAAAAAATACTGCAAAATACCACATTCAGAAGAACCAATGAAATGACTGGATTTTATCAGAAATTTGCATGAAGTGTAATAATGTCTATTATTATACTTTACTATAGAAACTATGGTAAAAATAATATTGGTATCTCTACAAGTAATAGCGCGTAGGCAAAATAACTGTTCGGGAAAATGCGCGTAGGCAAAATAACTGTTCGGGAAAGTGCGCGTAGGCAAAATAACTAATTTGAATAAGGCGCGCTTTAGCACGTCGAACAAATAACTAGTTATTTCCCTTGTCGTCAACGTAAACGTAAATAAAAATGGCTGCCAAGCACTGACAGGGACATTACGATAATCCCAGATAAAAACACATCAAAAGTACTTAACATTCGTACAGTAGTATGCTCTTTCTACATATGAAAAGCTCGGAGTTCGATAATTAAAGTTATGAGGAAAAAGCTCATCACGATTTTTTTCTGTGGACGCCCGTTAAATGAAACGAAGCACTGGAACTTGCTCCCGATTAAAAAAAAAACATTACATTTATTTCCTTTTTTTTATAGTTGACTAATGTGTTGCTTTTCAGGTCGTGAGGAAATCCCTGTAATGTAAGCAAATACTAACTCACCACCCATTACTAAATTCATTCGTTTTGGTTTATTTAGACATTTATCATATGGATATCATAAAACACCGTTTTTTTTTTTAGTTTTTAGTTCAGTATAATAATACAGTTATGGCCTTTAATCGAATTCGGATAATATCCATAATTATTTAATCTCGACAAGGTTATTTTACCTCGGTCCTACGGACCTCGGAAAAATAACCTTTTCTCGATTAAATAATTATGGATATTACCCTAAATTAAAGGCCATAATTGTATAATATTACCATGTCGGTAGGTGAGGATGATGGTTTAATAAGCTTGACAAACACATGCTTTAGTCGCCGTCTTAGAAATAATCTATAAATAAAATATTGGAAATAATTATTAATTAAATATTGAATAACATAACATCGGCCGCATATCAATGGGGCGGATTTTTTAGACCTGTAAATTTTCAATGGGGCGGAAAAATGATGTATCAATGGGGCGAAAAAAGTTGTATCTGTGAGGGGGTTATTTACAAAAAATATGTTTTTACTGGAAATATTTGCAACTGAAATAATAATTTATAAAACTTGATTTTGAAAATAGATAATAAAACATGTATGATATAAGGAATTAAATTGGGGGTCTTGCCTTTATAAATATGTTCTTATACAAGGGCTCAATTTCGCACCGACAGGCTCTTAAATAAAATTCAAAACCGTTTACATACATGGTTGAAAGGTGTTTTATGGAGATGGATGAATTTACAAATTTCTTGGTGATGTACCTTAAACAGAAATAATTGAAATGTGACAAAATTTCTTGGCGATGTACCTTAAACAGAAAAAAATGTAAATCTGAGTTAAGAACTGACTTGAATTGTACTAGGATGCTTTCTTGAATTTTGGATCATAAAGAAAATTCTCGAGACTGGGAGACTGGACTTCTACACTACTGAACAATTTTACTAAATTTCATTGTTTTATGTAATAAATCTCATAAATTAAAAAAAACTAACTGATTTAAAGGTAATTTCAGCCATTTTGGAAACAGGTAAATCCGCCCCATTGATACATATTTTTCCGCCCCATTGTTACACATTTTCTCGCCCCATTGATATGCCAATCCGCCCCATCGTGCATCGCCCATAACATCTTCAGCTAATGGTCCCCTTCGTGTCATTTAGGTTGTGGTTCGTCATGAAAGGTTTCTTTCGCCGGGTTACGTCGAGTTTCGTCAGAATGTGAAATATCTCTAGTATGTGGTTGTCAATAAAAATATTGTTATTGCTATTGTCTATTTATTAAGGCTACATACATAAAATCTTTAATGAATGAATTTTTTGTTCTACATAAAGAGAACCTTTTTTATAAATATTTTGTGTAAGATTATTGTTTACTTTTATTATACAAATACCGATAAGTTCGTCTTATAATATGTTGCCACTTTATGGTAGGTTTACACCGCCGATCAAAGCAACTCGACCGAACTCGATCTATGAATATTCATGAATATTCATGAATATTCATTAATCGGGACACTGATCTTGAACGCTCCTGTTCGGTCTACTAACCAAATCGGGGCGATCTTACTAACTCGGCTGAACTCGAGTTGTGTTCCCGAATATTTTTGACATGTCAAAAAATATCGTGAAGAGGTCGTGTGCATTATATGTCGAGAACAGGTCGGGAATCAATCGGGGTCTGATCGAGGTAGTCGTGAAGAGGTCGAAAAGAGATCGGTGTTGATCGAGTTTCAAAATTTTAGCCGATCATGCCGATTTCTACCCGACTTTAACTCATTCGCTTCTCGATTGATGCCGAGTCGCTTCGAGACCAACTCGATTAGTACTCGATCATTACTCGACTAACACGATTCATTCTTTTTTTCTATACAAGATCTCCCCGACCATAGCTCGATTTTTTTCTCGACCTGTATCCGACTTTAACTCGACCACTCAAGACCTTTACTCGATTTAACACGACAACATGTCATCTTTTCACAATATCACAACATGAGGCTTTCAAGAGCCTCAGTGTCTCACTAGGGCCTAATTTCGGTTTTTAAAGGACTCAAATGGACTCCAGTTACTATTGTGATCAAGTTTGGTTGATGATCATCTTTGATTTGATGAGAATCCGTCGGATACTATCTCAGGTGGGGACCAGCCAAGGACTATTGTTTCAATTTTGGCCAATTGGCAAAGTAGTTTCAGAGTAGAAGATCTTGGAATGCATAAGTAAGGTCGAATATTAAATTATGTCCCCGTTTGATTGCATGCAGAAAAGATAGATACTATTTTAAAATTGGAACATCCAAGGACTATTTTGACCAATTTTGGCTGCATTTGATCCAGTGAAAATCGTTCTGGTACAATTTTTATTTTTGTCCCCCTTTGGCGGTCATCTTGTATTCACGGACGGTATGGCAGCCACTATTTTGAAAAGGGACCATCATTTGGCAATCGTAACAAGTTTGGTCTAATTGGCTTAGGGATGTCAAAGGTAACGTTTTAGTGAGTTTTCCCATAAGATCCAATTTAAAGCTATATTTGCGGTTATATTTGATTAGAAGCGGACATGACGGTTTTTTCACATTGAACCAATCGATGTCTATCATGACTCTGCGGTTTCTGGGTATAATATATTTGAATGCAAACTTCATTGACAACGGACACAAATTAATGGCAAAAGCTCAACCGTAGAAAAGAATATCAAATTGTGCATTGCTTTGTGTAGAGACTTTGTCTCATATTCATTTGCTCCATATCCCCTCATTGCTTATGCTACCAGTAGAAGTAAAGGATGACGTGCAGATGGCTTAAATTCAATCGACTAGCTATGCTGACAGAATTTGAAATTGAATCCAAGATGTATCCAATATACACATTCCAGAAATAGTTTCACTAAACACGTAAATTCAAGAATAAAATATTGTTTCTTCCAAGCAGGTTGGCACTCTTGTTACAAAAATTGATTAAAACTAAATAATACAAGAAAAAATGCGATTTTGAACATTGGTCACATGTACTAGAAGATACAAAAATATTTTAGATTTACACTGGGCAAATGATGTACCCAACGGACAGCCGCTGGCCATTTTCACTTTCTAAAGCTATACACGGAAACTATTGTAAATCTAGTAACCATCCATATCATGTGATGATATGTGTTCTGTTTTATATATCATATTAGTCCGACATGTAATGACAGGAAAATCGCACAGTCTCATTCTGACGCATGATGAGGAGGATGACCTGCTAGTATGTGAAAGCGAACATTCATTCCTTAATAATGATGACTTTGAAGCATTTGCTATTGTCTAACCCCAAAAAACGCGCCTTCTGTGTCGGATCTGCCTTCTCTGCTACTTTATATCATCTTTTCCTTGAAGCATCAGCCACATGGGCAACAAAGTTTGCTGCTCTACCACCATGCTGAACTGTTCCATGAATTTTCACGTTTTATCCCCATATATACAAACAATATAACAGGACAAAACTCGAGCACATTCGACCATTTCACGATCTCCTCCCGACCAGGTCTAGTTAATCGAACACAAATCGGGCTATAATCTGGCTCAATCTGACAAAGTCGGGTTCGAGCAAAAGTCGTACGTGAATCGTAAAGAGATCGAGAATGGTCGCATGGGCAGAAATTCTCCTCATTGGCAACTGCGCATGCGCGAAAATATCAATGTTTTACCAGCCTAGAATTACTATGGAGAGTAATGGGGAAAATGCGTTTTGGTGCATTTTTTGATATTTCTGTTTTAATGCCAATATTCGCGTTCATATAAGCAAAAAGTTCCATCATTTTATTTCTTTTTAGTGTTTTCAGATTGAAAATTTGTTAATGTTTAGATATTTCCTTTTTAATTTAAAATTTGCACCTTTGGTTCTCAAGAGATATGAAGCCGAAATATGAAAAATGGCATTTTGTCCGGTTTTACATCTTAATTTCGTTTTATTTCTTTTAATGTGAATATCGGCGTTCATACTACTGTGTTGTCTAAAGTTTAATTTGTTAGTCTATCTAATTTTCAATTTTCAGTGTGTTTTCCAAAATAGTTCCATTTTATGTTAAAAGTGTGGATTTGTGCATTCTCGAAACCAAAGCAAAAAAAAAAAAGTCCATACAGGTAACTGCGTCATCAGGCTAATTAAGTACATGTATATTTGGATTGTAATAGGGTTAATGTGTTATGTAATTTACAGTGATCCATACACCCTTATTTATATTCTAGCATTTGTATCTTTGAAAAATAAAATTATATTTATTAAGATATTTCCTCTTCTAGTTTCCATTTGGTATCTGAAGCCCATATAAATGATAAAAATTCAAAACTCACAATTTTCCTATCAAAATATGATTCTTTGTTTGATGGGCAGTATTTTCAAAACTATTTCATTTTCATTACTTTAGAACTTGACAAAATAATTCCATTTGATATGAAAAGTTATGAACTGTGTATTCCCGAGTTAATACCGGAATATATATCTACATGTTTAGTCCATACGGGTACCTCGAGCTCCGTACAAGTTTATGCATAAATCTTTCGGAATAAAACACTTGAAAATGAAAAATTGTGATGTAGAAAAAAAATAAAAGAAAGAAAGAAACACATGAAATAAGAAGTAAATGTAAATTAATATTTTACATGTTAAAAAGATATTATTTTCGCAATAATTCTTATTATGTGAAATTAAAAAAGATAAAGATTCATTTTTGACGGTAGCCTATAATGTTCTCGATATCTCCATTTTCATTAGGAATCAATCAAACACGAAACATTCGAAAATAATCACCTGTTCACCTGTTCATGGAATTTAATAAAATCAGATGCACACACAAATTTATTTAAACAATATTTCATCAAATGTTTTCATAATGATTTCGTTTTATGTCAACATCAACAATGGTGAATGGTTTATTACCCCTATTGACCTCTAATTAGTTAAGAAAACATCCTAATATGACACATTTGCTCAATTACTATTTATTACCCAATTTTGATAGAAATTTAACATAGAAAACGTAGTCAAGCGAACAGGGTGCCACTGGGTTGTAATAATTTCAAAATCACCAAAATCCGAATAATGTTTATTTTGTCTTATTTCCATTTTCACCATATGCCATAATTTTTATTTCAAAATGTGAAAAATTGATAAATTACAGCGCACAGGAGAATGAAAAAGACGATATTATCAATCAAATATGTAAAAACGCATTATCGATAATATTTTTACTAAAATAATGTTCTTTTATTCCTGGTAGTTTTCTTTTTTAGCAGCTTCCCTTATCGATATTTCAAAATAATGATTTCAACCAAAATGAAATGGACATCAACATATCGTAATCCAAAAAAAAAAACATACAACGAAGAAATACATGATGGACGAATACAAGATATACAAGAACGAGTTTGTTTTAGTTGTATTGATAGAGGATGAAAAACATGTTATTTAGAATGTCTGCTTTATGAAAATTTAAGAGATTCAATGTTCACAAATATTTCTAGTCACTGCAATGAATTTATACAGCTACCGGATTAGGAAAAAATTGCATTTTTATTCGAAAATAGGGATCTATGTCATGTAGTTGCCAAAACCTGCAGTAATATTTTATCTAAGCGTACTAGTTTTTTTTTATGTTGTTTACATGTCTTTTAAATTTATATGTAGATATAATTACTGTAAATTTATAATATTGTGAATAATATAGTCTCTTGTAATCTTTTTTGAATGGCACATACTTTTTAGTCTTGTTTTATATGTTTTATTATGTAATTATATAAACTTCGTCTTTGATAAAACATTGATTTACTGTTTAATACATTCAGTTAATTTTATAATGGGTAAATCAAAATAATTAATCAGGTGTGTTGTTTTATGATAGTCCACTGTGTGATAGTCTAATCAGAACAAATTACTTAGATCACCTGTTCGATTGTCACTTTCACTAATTATGAAAGGTAAAACAAGAAAGATAACTCGTACTTGCTTAAGGTGAGGAGAATTTCTGGGGATGAGTGTTAGTCGTGTTAAATCGGGCGAAGGTCGAGAAGACATCGTGAGCTAGCTCGATCAATGACGTTGATCGGAATAAAATAGCATGGTCTAGTTGATCGAGTTGGTCTGATCGGCGGTGTAAACCTAGCATTAAATGTATTTCAAAACACCTATTTGTCAGCGACCACTCACATCCGAGTGGATTATCGGTTATTTTATCACCTTGTGATTACAGAAAGATAGCATAGGTTTAATCCTAGGGTCGGGTAAAATTTTCTTCATGAAAATTGTCCTTACCGTAACGTAATCTAATATCTAATTGATGAAACAAATCTGAAGGTACAAGTTAAGCATACTTCACGGGGCCTAATCTGCTCGAAAAATATTTTAGGTGATTCCCGAGATAGGTAATTTAATTGAGGGTGATCACCAAAAATATGTAAACAAACCCGAAGTGAGAATCTTTCAATTTTACTAGTGTTCATGAAAGAAATCGTGCGTATTCTATAACAAACGTATTATCGATTTTCACTGTATAAGTACTTTTTATGTGAAACGTGCACAAAAATAAAGATTATAAACAAAAATTTGAGCTGGCAGTCTTTATTATTATATATTGGAAGTCTTGATGGACGGTACATAACTTTATTTGTCAGTTGGTAATGGGTCTGGAGCTGGCATGATAGTTAACTGTGATTTCATGTTAATGTCCGTATATTTAGTTCTTTCAGTTTCATTTTTCACAAATGACTCAGTCCTGTTGCCAATTGAATTTTATTGTTGTTATGATGTTTTTTTTATTTATCACATTGGCTATAGGGGGAAGGTTTGGGCCCAATAAAACTAGTTTAACCCCGCAGCAGCAGGTTTAGGCCTGTCCTAAGCCAGAAAATTTATTAAGCCTTTGTGTGTCTTGTATGTTTTCTAGTTAGTTCACTTTATGCCTATGGGAGTCTAGGATGATGTTTTATTTCGCTGAACTTGATTACTCTTTATTTAGGGGCTAACTCCGACCTGCCGTTGGTGGTGGGGTTTCCTCACTGTTCATTGATAATCTTATGGTGGCTTTGAGTCCTTTTGGGTCGTTGTCTCTTTGACACATTTCCCGTTTCCCTTCTTTTTCCTATTGTTAAAAAATAAAGGCTTCATTTTAATGTCTTATGAAAGCTTCTTCGCTTTATTTTAGAAGCCCGAAATGTTTTTCAAGAACTGCAACTATAAGAACAGGTTGAAATTTGGTATTAAAGCAAAAATCACAGTATGATCAGATTCCTGGGGGTGATGACCATTAGTAAGTCAGTTGTCAGTTTCTGGGAGTGAATACCAAATCTCAAGAAAAAACATGATGATCATGTATAAAAGAAATAAGCGAAACATAGCAAAAGAAAATGCACTGACTTTTGAAAAACAATTAAAAATAAATTCATGTGCATAACCAAATGCTTTAGAAATGGCTATCAAAAAAACCATATCATGATATAATTCATGCAATATTGTTACATACAACACACATTTTGAGTGTTCTGGTTGTTTTAATTAGAATTTAGACAAAAAAAATTAAAATTTTAGAGTAAATTTGTTGGGGTAGGGGTAAGTTTATGGAATCTGGGATGCAAATGTTACTTCAAAATGGATTAAATCTGTACTAGTTGTAAAGAAGATTTAAAAACTTTCATTTTATACCCGTTTTTATGAATTTGAACTTCTCATAGACAAAAGAGTGACAAAACTGTGTCGAAAACATAAATATTTAAAGATCTGTTTTATTTGTCTATTTAAAGGGTATAATTTGGTCAATAAAGACATTAATATCTTGTAAGCATCTTTTATTTTTAAGAAAGGACATTAAAAGACTAGAAATATTTGCAGGAATTATGAAATAAAGAGTACATTGGATCTATAGACCATTGAAGAAACGTTTTCATTAAATTGGGAATGCTGCTTTTTGTTTAAATTCAAATCAATTATTCGTGAAAAAGAAAATTAATCTAAATTGCATAATACAAGTCTGCACTTTTAACTCAATTTTTCACAATGACAAAGACAATTTAGTTTTTTTTTTTTTTTTTTTTTTTTTTTTTTTTAAATTTTCCTTCATCATATCTTTTTAAAGTAGAATAGTAAGTTGTAATATACAAATATAATAAATTTTACGCATTTTAATATTGTGAAAAGTAAGATTTTAAGTCTGTTGTACAAACAAACTCTTTCAAAATGACCAAAACAATTTAGTTTTTGAAAAATTTACTTATCATATCGTTTTGCAGGAGATTAATAAATTAAGCCACATATAAGTTTAAAAAGGGAGAGTTTAGTGTGCAGTGTAAACTCAATCTTTAAAAATGGCAGAGGTAATTTAGCGTTTTTTTTTTCACTTTAGCATATCCTTATAAAGGCGTATAAAATGTTGCAACACACAAAGTAAATAAATTTAATCATAATTAAAGGTTGAAAAGTAAGTTGTGTCTGCAGTAAAAATTAGTCATTAGAAAGGACCAAAACAATTCATTTTTTATAATTTTACTTCGACATATCATTTCGAATGAGTTTTATGTGTGATATACATTTTTTTATTCAACCGGAAAAAAATTAGTCTGCAGTTTAAATTCAAACTTCAAACTTGTCCTGTGTTTGTCTATATGTTGTAATCGTCCACTAGCTTAAGACATTTGTGCTTTTGTCGGGCAAAGGATGACAGTGATTGTAACAGCACTTTGCTAGTTTAATTAATATTTGTTGACAATCCCACACCCATGACCAATGAAGACATGGGTGTAGCGTTGCTCGACAATTAGCAAAGAATTCCGCTCAAACCGTTGCTAGGGGCCGTCTTGAACTTACTTTGAGGTATGAGCAGAGCTCATTGTTGAAGCCCTCATGGTGACTTCAAGATGAAGAACATCAATAAAAGCGTTGTTCCTTTCCTTGTTTTTACCATGAATTTGTAGAGACTTTGTCTCATGTGCATTTACTCCATATTCTTTCATTCACCATTCAAAAATGATTTATTTTTTTCTTTTTAAATTGTACTTCATCAGATCTTTTCGAAAGATTTTAAAGAATTAGTCTGCAGTTTAAATTCAAACTTTAAAAATTATTTATTTTTTTTAATTGTACTCCATCAAATCTTTTCGAAACATTTTATATGTCACGATACACAAATCTAATGAATTTGGCACATTAAAGCGTTGAAAAGAAAGATTTTTAGTCTGTGGTCTAAACTCAGTCCTTAAAAGACCAAAATCGTTCTTTTTTTCGTGTATTATTACTTTTAATATTATTACTATGATATTTTTTTTTTTTTGAAAATTGAACTTTTTAGTTATCCTTTCGAATTAGCTCAATATCTTTTATTTATCCATTCGAATGAGATTAATATGTTTCAATATACGAATTCAATGAGTTTCAGCCATAAAAAGGGTTGAAAAGTTGTTTTTTTTTCAAGTAAGTGGATCAATCCCAATCTCTTAAAGGATCATATCAATTTAGTTTTTAATAATTTGACTTCATCACATCCTTTCAAAAGAGTTTATATATGTTGCGAGACACAAATCAAGAATTTTAGTATATTTAAAGATTTAAACTAAGATTTGTGGAGTGCTGTTTAAACCCAATCTTTAAAAATGACCTAAAAAATTTAGAAACTTTACCAAATCCTTTCGAATGAGTAATCTATGTTGTGATTCAAAATATGATAAGTTTTCTTTCTTTTTTTTATGTTTTTTTTTATGTGTTTCGTTTTGTTTTGTTTCGTTTTTTTTTTTTGTTTTGTATTGTTTTGTTTTGTTTTGTTTTTGTTTTTTTGTTTTTGTTTTGTTTTTTTTTTTTGTTTTTTGTTGTTGTTATTATTCCACTTGTTCATATCTTGTGATACACAAAGTTAATTAATTTTGTTTTCAGGTCCGTCGTGTATGTGTATGAATACTTCAAGTTATTAGTGGTTGTTCATTCCGTTATAGTACTTCGCGTGCTTGCATTCATCTAAATTGTTCTATTGTTGCACGTGCAACCAGCTGTATATATATATGATTTTAATATTTTTTTTGTTATCGAAAGTAAGTGTGTCTATTTTTGACAATTGTTCAAAGATGTGCTTCCTGATTTGGACGAACCAGTCCCAGATAACATTGCTTCAGAATAGAAAACTAGGCTAGGTGAATTGAATGAACTAGAAAAAATACAAATACCTCATACATATGTACCTTACCTCAGTCAAGCAGTTACAAAAGAACTTCATGTCTCCTCAGACGCGTCGGAAAAAGCAGTAGCCAAATTTTTTACTTCTCACAATAGATGGGTATGAGAAGGTCAAATTCGTTTTGCATTGTGAAAGGCTGAAGTTGCTCCAACCAGACGACACACGATTGGAACTTTGTGTTGCTGTACTGGCAGTAGAAGTCGCACAGTGAGCCTTTAGACACAGTGAACAGTTAGACCTATCCAACGATGATGTCAAGTACTATGCATATAGTAGATTCACACAAATTTAATTTCTTGTTCGTCGGACCCGCCCGCACGTACTTTTTCTAAAGTGAAATAAAATAAAAATAAGAATTTCCTGTGTTCCGCTCCTTTCCGGTCCGAAAGGAATTTTAAAATTAGTTTCTCGCTTCCTGTTGAGGAAAAATCTGCTCACGTTTGCTGACAAAATTGACGACAAGTTTTCTGCTTTAATTGATACATTTTATAATATATTTCATGATAAATGCCTTTCTATTCAAAAAGGTAATATGAGACAGGTGCAACCTGAAACGCTCCCGAAAAAAAGGCTAGGTAAATTCTTACATTTCATTTAGAGTGGCCCTTACTTGCCATTTCAAAAATTATGAATCAAATTCTTTTCAATACTGTAAAATATATGAACCTTTTTCTTTCTTCATTATTAAACTTCGGTATTTTGTTATTTATTATTCTGTGGCTATCATTATTTTCATTCTTTTATTTCAACACTATATCTCCTGTAATTTCAGGAAGCATCACTTTAAGAATTTTACTTTAGACTGGATTTGTGCCGGGTAATTCCTAAATTATTCATATCCCAGTGGCGGATTTAGGGGGAGTGGCGCGGGCCCCCCCTAAGTTGGAAAATATTTTAAAATCCTATGGTTATTAGGAAAAATTGGGTTCCGCCCCCTTTTTGAAAAATTATGGGTCGGGCCTCCTTTTTGAAAAATCATGGGTCCCCCTCCCCCCTTAGCAGAAAGTCTGGATCCGCCACTGTGTCCTGAACAAGTTCGGTAATCGAGAGTCCCCACTCCCCCATAAACACCGCCAATCAATAATGTTCAGCCTCCACCAACGTTCATATTTAGTTATGCTGGATTGTTCCTAGTAAGCCTCTAATTTAATGTAATAACACATTGCTTTTATTCCCAAAATTCCGCTCCGTTACCTTTTTTATTTGCATCCCCCATGATTAGCATGCTCAACCATTAAAAATCAATTACATTTATACTAGCTCTGTTTTAAAAAAAAAGAAATGTAATAAGTTCCACTGAAGATTATTTCTAATACAATTGTTCACATTTCGCGACTCCCACAAATTTTATCAGTTCACGCTACCTCCGAATGCAACAGTACATCAAGTTCTTTGATTTATGTAGTTGTCGGTCTTTGTATATTTCCGGCGTAGCAGACGTTGTTGATTTCATTTGACGAATACAATTCTCTCAATTATTTGAGCATTGTGATATTGTTAAGCATGGTGCCATTTTATTTGTGAAAGTATTCGGTCAAATACACGTCGGTATCACATTATGTAGGTAAAAAAGGGAGTGCACTGTTTAAAGCCTAGGTAAGACATCATAATCTTTTGTGGTACTTTCACTTTTAAAGAAATTGAGAAAAGGTCATGGACGGCTTTTAATATTGTATGGGGACATTCGATGAATAAATAACAGTCCTGTACAATGCTACGGATGTAGTGGCAACCTGCCGCCATTTTACTATACGTTGTCAAGGCAACCTCGTGTGATGTTGTTTGGAAAAAAAATCGTTTGGTAAATATTTTTATAAATGTGCACCAAAGTGAAACTATTTATAAAATAAGATGGAAATAAAAATGTTAATTATTGAAAAACTACATTGCGTAAAATATTGAAGAGTTTACAAAATAGTTAACTGCGCACACGTGACTGCGCAACTTTCCGTTACCGTTTCGGCCGCCCTGTTGTTGAAGAGTTTGCAGTGGGTCCAAGATGTTGACATTCCTACCATTGACGCTCCCTTCGGGAGCGTATTATGTTTCAAGCAGTAATCATTCCCCCAGAGATATTTGACGCCGAATGCTATAACTTTTTTCAATCCTGCATCGAGATAAGTTTAATGTCATCTGTTCAACTAAGAAGGATTTCTATACAAATCATTCCATGTCAGCTCTGAAATATTGAAAAAATTGGTAGAGTATGTCATTTCAATTATGTTAACAACTTCCACATTGTGCTATGACAATTTGTGTCTAGATACATCAACGTAACTCTCAGTCCACTACGCTTCCGTGATCTTGTACTGGACACGTATGCTGATTGTGTCCAGCATTCTAAACGTCCAGAATTTATCAGGGTATGTCACGAACTGAACCGTGAGTCCTGCATTTATATATGTTGACACTCAATCTTTATATTCACAAGAGACTGAAAATGATGTAGGCAAATCATGGGTGTAGACAGGAAGAAGATGGAGAAAGTATATGCATGGTATTCTCTTTCTTGCACCCAAAGTTAGGCACTTAAATCATCTTGCTAGTTTTGCATATATGCGAATATAAGGTAGTGTTTGTACTGTAACCCTCTCTGCTTGTTTCCGATATTCGATTTAAAATTTTCTCCAGAACATTTCAGTCTGATTGATAAATTTCACCATGGACGTTATAAGTCCTTGATTTCACCAAGATTTCAATTTGAGCTTTGGACCCATCCATACAACAATTGCTACAATTTGGGTTAATACCTCTGCATGGAAGACTGGTAGTCCTTGAAGTTATTTTTATCCAAGTTGGCCAATACTTTAGTTCTGGCCTATCGAAAAAATACAAAGTTTGGAATTTACAATATACCATAACCCCATTAAGTGATTTTCCTTAAGTTAGTTTTTGGTATTACAATGTACATATTGTACCTTTAAGCTTTATTGGTTGCGTTCTATGTGAATTTCTGATTTTTTGTTACTGGCTGGGCTTCTAAACCATTGTTAGAACGGTAAGCGTTCTAATTATAAAGATGGACTTTTATTTTATTATGCAAAGGAATAAGCGTAACTTCCCGGGGAACATCATTGTGCTCTTCCGCGGACCTATTGTAGCGTCACGGTACTAAGCAACGTAAGAATGTATTGGCGCCTTAGATATTTACGCTAGAGTTATAGATGGTTGATGGAATTTAGTTTTGAGGATTATTTTGCCAGTTTAAGATCATAGTTGGTAAGAATTAATCTATATATGAAAATGAAAGGAAATGGGATAAATGTCAAGGCGACAACATCCCATATCCAGGTTTAAATGACCAACACAAAGCATCTAGGGGTCACCGTAAGGTCTTCAACACAGTGAGGAACCTCCTACCATATAGCAAGCCCTAAATGGCCACAAAAAGGTAAAAAAAGTGAATAAATCAATGGAAGCCACATCCAATAACCCAAATATCAAGAAACTGAAATTTTATAAGAAGACAAGGACAAGCCAATGACCAACATATTCCTGACTTCGGACAGGCGCAAAAATTGCAGTAGGGTTAAACTCGTTTCCTTGTATCCAAACCCTCCCCCTATGTGTGGCGAATGGCTAAAAATAAATCCACAAAAAGACTCACAGTAAAAATCAAACTAGAAAAAAGTCCAACTTATCAAGACGAGTACCCTCACAATGAAGTACATAAAACATGAAGACAATGCACAAAGGTACTGTCTGGACAAATGCTTGCAGTTACTGACAGCTAGCTAAGGACATAATTTCCGTTGACTATGATATCAAGCCTTCTTACATATGAAACCTCAATTGAAATACTTCTGAATAGATTTGGTATAACAACGTCATCAGTTATGAAAGGAGAACATGATATTGTGCAATGCCAAATACTGCCGATATGAAAAATTGTTTAAATTTAGTTATGGTATAAAGTATTTAGGATATGACCAATATTTTTGCCTACAAAAACCAGAAGTAAAGATTTAACAACAATGCTGTATTTATATCCTTTATGAATAAGTTTGTTCAACGGATTAATAAGTTTGGAAGGACAATTTTTGAAATTATGCGCTTTGTAAATGATATTACCATAGACGTTTGGATGTGAAATGCCCTGATGTATAAGAGCCCTGCATGTAGAATCAAATTTTCTTAATAAGTCAATGCATCTATAATAAAATTTAGAGAATGTTTTTATCAATTTATGATATTTAAACGCTTGATGCAGAAGTTTTTCAGTGAGACAAAGATTTCGCTCGTTGAAGTCAGAAACATCATTACATACTCGAGCATATCGAACAAGTTGTGAAATGTAGACCCCGTATGAAGGGGCTAACGGAACATCGCCGTCGAGATTGGGAAAATGGACAATCATCCCTTTTATCATAAACCTTAGTGTGTAACTTTACTTTCTGTAATTTATACTTATTGCTAAAAATATATGCTGATTGATTGAGATATTTATTTCAAAGATTATTTATAATTTATTACGATTTTCGTACATTATTAGATATTTGCTACACTAAAGACATACATGTATATGTCTCTGCTGACATAGACATTCAAGTATAAAGAGTTTGTTCAATGTGTAAAAAGATGATTTATAATTTTTTACGATTTTCTTACATTATTAGATATTTGCTACACTAAAGAGATATATGTCTCTGCTTTTATAGACATTTTGTTGAATGTGTAAATGAAATAATATTTTGTAACTTTTGTATACCTAGAGTTCATAATTTGTTTGCATATACCGTTCTATACCTGGAGTTCATAATCTTATTGCATATATATATTATTTTATGCGAGCAATTTAAGTTTTGTTGTTTGTCATCTTATGCTAGTTATTTATGACATCATATGCGAGTTATTAATGTTTTGTTGTTTTTATTTCAGAGAATCGTATTCTGCGTATTCTGGATGTATAATGTGAATAAAATTTGTGAAAATAAAGGACCTATTGATGAATACGTTTAAGCATACTCATTGAAACTGCCTAATCCTCAACAACCATTATATATAATTTTTGTCTCAAATGTTTTTATTTTATCTGGACAGAAGAGATATAATTTGTCAAAATGAGTATATACTGAAATTGGCTAGAACTGATGTACTTTTGTCATTTTCTCAATAGGCACTATGGCGATGATGAGAAAATGCAGTCTGACTAAAATAAATAGAGAGGTTACTTCTTGCTGAAGTTTATCTTAATTTGGTTAAATTAAGCAATTTGAGGTCGTGATTGTTCCCATTTATTGGGAAATTTGTGTATGAATAATCGAAATTGGACAGAACATTTTATTCAATTAAAATCAAAATCAAAGGAAAAGAATTGGAAATGAAATAAAGGTTCCAAATATATTTATGAGAATATAATCAAGTCAGAATGCATTTATGTATTCTACTTAAAATACAAATGTACAATTTCAGAGTTAATATGAGAAAATACCAACTAAATCAATTCAATATTTTATATGTTTTTTTTAAATAAAAATAAAACAATTTTTATATTGCTTGCTCGCCCCAAATTTGTAGGGCAAAAAATAATTAAATTGGTGTTGCCTAAGGTCACCAATGACACCAGAAGATTTTATATTTATGTTGGGAATAGAAAAGAAAAGAAAAAATAAAGTTCACTTATCAAGAACAATGGAATTATATGAATACAAGTAAAAACTCGACTAACGTAGCTACCAGATTACAGCCAGCTAGTGACATCCATGACAGTGAGTGGTTTAAGAACCTAAACTTCTTCTCACTTGTGAACTCTGCCAATACTCTGAGGTGAAATACTTGCCTGACCCTGTCTACTCTATACTTCAAGAACCAGAACACAAATTATTTATATCATCATTACAACGCGAAGTTATGAAGAAAAAAATCGATTGTCTATGGCACAAGATACCTAGTGCAAAATCTCAATCCGTTTTTTTTTGTTTTTTTTTTGGGATAGAAGGTACTTCTAAGAGTTGGTGCACATATTGCTACATCAGACTTGGGTATCAAAGAAAGGATACCTAAAATTATACCTGAACGTCATTACATTGCCACTCTTTTAGTAAGACACTACCGTTAGAAGACCAAACATTAAGGTTGTCACCTAACTGATGGTACAATTAGATCTGCAGATTAGTGGATAACCAGAATTAGACGGTTAATATTCGTTGTTGCATTAGCTGCAATAAGGTTAGAGGCAAATATGGCAAAATTGCCTGAAGATCGTCTTGATCCAGCACTTTCTTTTACAAATGTAGCAGTAGACGCCTTTGGATCGGGGTCTCAACAAAAAGACCTGATTGATGTGCAAACTCCAACATTGGGCCATCTTGTGTCCCTGCATAGTCACTGAAGCCATCCACATCGAACTGGTCGAAGAAATGAGCTCCTATATATCTATCAATGCAGTCAAACGCTTCACAGCAATTAAAGGAGATGTTGGGATATTTAGGTCTGACCTTGCAACCAAATTTATAGGAGCGGTAAATTCCTTAAATGTAAACCCAATCAAAGGAGAAATTGGCTAGTCAAGCGTTATTTATCAGATTCCAGGACATCCTGGATTTTCAATTCTCCTCACTCGTTCCATATGGATGAAGCTTGGGAGCGTTTGATTGCCATGGTTAGAAGAATATTGGAAGCCATGCTCCTTGGATCTACAGGACAAACATTAACCCAAGATGTTCTCAACATGTTCATGGCCGAAGTTTGCGCCGTTATAAACTCAAGGTCAAGTACACCTATGTCAACCGACTCTGAGTCATAATTAATTTTAACTTGAACACTTATTTATTCCTGCAACAATCTACAGGAAAGATTTGTACCGGATGATAAATTAACGAGGTCTGCATATGCGCATTTGAACAACTTATGTCTCTTCAGTGCAGATAAAATCAAAACATTGTGAAATCCATTAAGCTAAATATGTGTAAAAGCTTATAGAGAGTGAATAACCAATAACATCTAAATAAACAAGCCAAAATCAGCGAAGGAGATAGATACGAGATAGGCAAGAGAATGATACTCCATAGTTTTAACAAAATTTTCCTGAATTTTGATATTGAAAGTTTTCAAATAAAATATATTTTCGGGCCAAAACCGAAAATTTTCCTGAATTTTGATATTGAAAGTTTTCAAATAAAATATATTTTCGGGCAAGAACCGAAAATTTTCCTGAATTTTGATATTGAAAGTTTTCAAATAAAATATATTTTCGGGCCAGAACGGAAGTACTGGCTACTGGGTTGATGAATACCCTCGGGTACTAACAGTCCACCAGCAGAGGCATTGGGCCAGTGGTAATAAATAACACTCCGAGTTCAGTTTCTGCAAATACGCATTTCGACAACTCATGTCTCTTCAGTGCAGATAAAAACAAAACATTGTGAAATCCATAAACCAAAATATGTATAAGAGCTGAAAATGAACAAATTACCAATAGAATGAATGGAAGCGAATACAAGCGTTAGCTAGTATGTTCTTGTGTAGATGGAGAAAATAATATCTCTCTCAACTATAACAGGGGCACAAGTGGATTAACATTCAACATGACTTGAAAATCCAAGATGTCATGTTGATATCAGACGGGGAGTGTATCGTTAGTATTCCAGATATACACCCCATAAAATACTTGCGTTTCCCGACATCTCTTTATTCTCTCGAAGTTTTGTATCTTTGGGTAATGACCAGTTTGGAGCTGAAACCTGTTTCAGTTTTTAAACATCTTTGAGTTTATGGCCTTCCCAATGTTTAGATTTTATCTGCACTCAAGAGACATAAGTTGTCGAAATGCGCATATGCAGCATTTAAATTTACAGTAACTTCGGTACTTAGTTATTTGTTACCACTGGGTCGATGCCACTGCTGGTGGACTGTTAGTTCCCGAGGGTATTCACCAGCCCAGTAGTCAGCACTTCGGTGCTGACCCGAAAGCCGGTTCTATTTGGAACCTTACAATATCTAAATTTTTGTAAATTTTGTTGAAAACTAAGGAGTATCTCCCTCATGCAAAGCTCTGTCCTTAGCTGATTTTGGCTTTACATTTAGATCATTTTGGTTATTTGTTCTCTATCAGTTTTTAAACATCTTTGAGTTTATGGCCTTCCAAACGTTTAGATTTTATCTGCACTGAAGAGACATAAGTTGTCGAAATGCGCATATGCAGAATTTAAATTTACAGTAACTTCGGTACTTAGTTATTAGTAACGGTGTAATTGAATTACATTATATATTCATTGTATTTGAATGAAGATTAATCAATTCAACATAATTACAAAACAGACTTTTGTGAATATTTAAATCATTCAAGAGGGTTGCATCATTTGCCATTAATATTTATTTACAATAGACTATTTATACCACATTAAAACATGCAACCGTTTATTGTAATTATATTTACATGTGCAATCGCATAAATACATCGGCAAACAAATACAGAAGCAAAAATGAGGAAAGGGGGATTCCAAAATTAAAAGTGCACAATCACGGCAACTCATACCCAACAGGAAAAGAGACAGCATGACAAAGACAAAATAAATAAACATTAATGAACAAGAATGCCACTAAACAAAAGCACCAGTAATGTTTACCCCGATAGAAATTTGAAGTATCGTCAGGTACTCCGCAAGGATCTCTTGATCTACCATTTGTGAAACGGAGACATTGTAACGGTCTGTCAGATCATGGTGACTACCGTAAAACAATTGCAACAGTGACTTAAACAGTGACCCTTGATGTATAAGGTTTTGAAATAGTAGTTTCGCTCTGTTGACAAAATTGCTGTTCAAACTACAGGCACGACAATAGCGAATGAGTTTTGAAATGTAGACGCCATATGCTGGTCATGTGGAAATATTACCGCTCAAAAGCGGGAGAATGATTACATAATAACATATTTCGTAATTCTAGTAAATAAAAATGTACGAAAAGCAGTAAGCGACATTAAATATACATCCATATGTAATTAATTATCCGTAAATACACCGGAATCTTCTAAGAATTATATTACAAGCAAACGTCATATATGTGTTTATTTATGGGACATTTTGTGTAGTTCAAATATGTTGCTATTTTACTTATGATAATGACAGCAGAGGTTGACTTCTAAATTCTCGTCATTATGGACACATAACTAATGATTATCAATTATTTGTATTTTTCATATTTTTTCCATATTTATTCATCGGCTATAAATAAAATTATTCTATAATATATAAATACTAAAGGTAAAGTTGCATTGACATTAAAATGAATAAAAAAGGATATTCACTCCATGAAAAGGATATTCACCGCGGGAAACGTCACGTGCGACATATTTTTAGAAAAAGGGAAATCCCGTATTTATATCGTCCAATCACATTGCTATGTAACATTGTCGCGTGACAACGTCATCGGCATCACTAAAAACAGAATTGCTTCATCTAAAGAAAAGAAGATCAGCGAAAATGGTGCAAATATGCAAAGAGGAAGACACTTAAAATACGAAACAAACCAGCGTTACACTGGTAAAGCCGTTCACACAATATTTTGGGAAAAAATCTCCCGACGGATGTCGACAACACATAGCGCAGAATCGTCGCACATTACACAGATGCAAGGAGTGAAAAGGAAGAACACAAGCATTCATTTAAAAGACAGAAATCATCGATTATTTAGGATAAAAAAAAATATTCTTTAAATAAAGTCTTTAAAGAACCTTCGCTTGTTACATTAAAATGGCAATTCACTCCCTTCTTCACATTCTCCCACCAGTGACGAACAATGGAAAAATGGAAAAAAAGCCGAAAACTCAGTGTTAGCTAGAATCTGTAAATTTCTGACAGTAAAGATAATAATAATGTTATATTTATTGTTTTACATATCCTCAAAATATTTTTGGAAAGTATATATTTCATTTATTTTATGCAATGTCTAAAGCCTCTTTAATTCGACACCCATAGAAAATTTCTAGGTGTATAGTATAATACATAATAAAAAGAATTATTATGTATTTATCGGATAATAGAATAAAACAGTTACTGTCTTTAGTTTCGGTAAATATGCAGTGTTATTGACTTTTGGGAAAACAGATATTCACCTCGCCATGCGGCTCGATGAATATCTGTTTCCCCAAAAGTCAATAACACTGCACATTTACCTCAACAAAAGACAGTAACTGTATAGTATTAAGCCACACTTGTTTTCATTTTGAATTGGGCCATGAACTGGGTTATACTTGCTGGATCCTGTCCAGTAGAGACCTCGTTACCTTGACCCCGAGACCATTCACTATTTTTGACCCTGGAAAAAAATCAGTCAATTAATGCATTTCTCGATTTTTTTAAATGAATAACTACATATTTACAACACATAGATAGAAGTAGTACATATGTACTATGGACCCCATTTAAAAAAATTATAACCCCCATTTAACCTGTATAATTATAACCCCCATTTAAGCTGTATAATTATAACCCCCATTTTACCTGTATAATTATAACCCCCATTTAAGCTGTATAATTATAACCCCCATTTAACCTGTATACAATATTCTGGGGGTTAAAATCTGAGATGTGAAATGACCCCATTGAAAGAAATTATAACCCCCATTTTACCTGTATACAATGTTCTGGGGTTATAATCTGAGATGTGAAATGACCCCTATCGAATGAAATTAGAACCCCATTTAACCTGTATACGATGTTCTGGGGGTTAAAATCTGAAATGTGAAATGACCCCCATAGATTAAAACCCTCATTTGACATGTATCCAATGACATCAATCTGAAACGAATAATCTAAGCACAATGACAATATCGGAAAAAGAAAGAGACAAAGACATAACATGAGTACGGCACAGAAAAGAAAATGAAAACACACGGAATCGATTGAACCACACGTCATAGATTATTAACAGGAATTTGATGAAGTTATGCAATCGCAGAAAAACTACTCACATATATACTAGGATCGTTTTCAAGGGTAAAAATAAATGTAAAATATTTTCAAATCAAAGCTCAATTTGTATTGTACCCCCACTCGTTTTGATCATAATACATTTCAACTAGTGATCCATATGTGTCATATATAGACTAGAAGGGCGTTATTTAATAACAACATAATCGCCTTCGAATGGAAGTGTTTTCCTAAAGCATCGAAATGCAAAAAAGAGAATCAAATGTGAAATATCTTTTATTTTTGTTTACGATTTTACTATGCATAAGCATATATGTTTACATATAAGATTTTAAAGTTTTCTTAATGTTTTCAGAGGAATACGCCGTTGTTCTTTAAGACTGTCACTCATCTGATCTACAAGACCACAAATATCCTTGAATGCTTTCAATACAGTTTTATTTATCATATTGATTCCACACAGTAAAGTCGTCAGATCTTTTTTCCGGTCCTTCTTGTCATTCGGTTCTCCAGTTGTTTGATTTTTTTATCTGAAATAAATAGCCAAATATCACCGATTTATCTAATTGAAGAAGAAATATTGTATGTACAAAATTATAATAACAGTTTTATTCATTTTAAATCCAAACATAGGATTATCATAAAAAAAGACAAAAACATTTAAGAGAAACTACAGGGTGTCTGTCAAAAAAATGGAGTAGTCCCTCTTAGAATAGGATATTTTAATCATGTGCAGTATGTAAGATAAACTTTGGCTATGGCTTAAAATAATTTTTTCCCGGAATAAAGTAAAAATTTTGGATTCTTATCTTTTGAAAAAATGATATTCCTTTTTTTTTACCGTCGTGTGTTTTACGATCTTCAAATATGATGAATAAATATGAAAGTAAGTGAGAACCGAACCGTCAAATTTCCTTTTTGTTTTCTCCGTTCTAAATATATATAGTCCATATCATTCATTGTTGTACTGAATATAGGATCCGTACATCGTTATACTGATTATAGGTGATCCAACATTAACATTCATTGAAGCATCTCTGAAATAAAAAAAAGAAACCAATTTACATCCTTCCGTCTCAAAACAAGCAAAAAATTTGAAATTGTATGAAATAACCTTTTTTTCATTAAAAATAAAATTAAACGGTCACACAAAGAGTGTGCATGATACGACCACAGCATATCTACTAAGTGCACATTCAATGTTATGTCGTAACAAAAATAATGATGGAGAAACGAATATAAACAACAAAAAATGCCCATAAAAACATTTGAAAATATAAAACAAATCAGGGGTAAATTGTAAAAGTTCAACTTGGCTCTCCATTAACCCCACTTTATAGCACAACAACGACAAGATTTTCGATTTTGATGCATTTTTTTATAACTTTCAATAGTTGCGAATTCGGAAAAAATTGAGATTTGCTTTTGTGTACCATTTGTGTACGGTAAAAATCTTCTCAAATCCGTTGGGTAATTGTTTAAGGACTAAAAGAAGCAAACCCGTCAAAATCTGTTCAATACTATGTTCTATATCAAAATACACGAAAACACTATTCTGGCCGTTTAAGCCTTTTCTTAAAAAAAGATCCCAATACCTAAAATATGTAAAACTCCCCTTTTTTTGCTCCAAAGACCATTGTGTTAAATTTTCATAAAGACTGACCAAGAAGAATTAAATCAAAGTGTGTACAGACAGCGACAACTTTGCCAAACTGTACATAATACGACCACAATTTTTTTGCAGAAGAATAAAAATTCGATATTTTACTTACGAACCCGGTGGATGAAGATCGGTTGTTATTCTGTCGAATGTTGATGTCTGTGTCATAACGGCAAAATTGCTGATGTCTTAGGAGTTTTTTTGTGGCTCTGGTGACATACTAAAAAACATTAACATAAGCTTAAAGTTACAACAGATAAACGATATGCCTTTCAAAAGTTTGAGGGAATTTGTCTTTTCCTTATTCTAAAAGTCGGGATAAATTGTAAAAATCACAGTACATAAGTAAAATATTCAGTTCATGTTCCAAAAGGAAATCAATAAAAATTAAGAAGAGGGGAGGGGGTTCAGTATAGATTTTTTAAAAATTCATCGTAATAGTTTGAGAAATTTCGTTGGAATATTCTTTTTTAAGGGGATACCTCTCATCAAAAACGTTCCCGTTAAGCAGTTCTTTTAACCATTGGTCCATTTCAGCACTTTGTCTTTCGTTGAATTCGAGAAAAGCTTCAGCCATTTTGTTTATGAATATATTATATTGAGATTCTTATATATGCATTAATGCGATATATTTAGAGATGATGTTACGGAAACATATTTTTTGTAACGTAATAATATGTATAAATAGAACTAAAAAGCAAAAAATGTTTATGATAGCACTTAAATGAAATCTGATTGATTATATAAACAGCACATTTTGTAGAAATTATACGATTATATTTAGAAATGATTTGCTACGTAAGCATATTTTTGCAACGTAATAATATGTATAAATAGAACTCAAAAGCAAAAAAAAAGTTTATGATAGCACTTAAATGACATTATGTTTGATTATATAAACAGCTTAGTGTAAAGAATCACAGCGGTACCCATTGAAAATAAAATTAGTGAGAATGCGTCAGTTTTATTACCCAAAACTAAGAAATGTTGTGCAATCTGTTTTGAAATACTTTGGACGACAATAAACGAATAAAAATGTTTGCTGATTGTGAAATTTTGTATATAATAAAAAAACAAACTCAGCATATTTTTTGCTGATTTAGAAATTTTATACAAAACGAAAAAAAAACAAACTCAGCATATTTTTGTTGATTGCGAAATTTTGTACAAAATAAAAAAAAACCAAACAAACAAACTCCAGCATATTTTGCTGATTGTGAAATTTTGTATATAATTAAAAAAAACTCGGTAAAAAACAAACGTCAGCATATTTTGATATCCAAACATAAAATTGAAGCGTTTACAGCAGATTTTGTTCTCATACAAATGAAAAATAAAAATGTTGAAAATTTGATCCATAAATAACTATTACTCTTGCTTTATTGACCAGAATTGTTGAAAACACTGAATCATCGCCGTAATTAAATACAAAAATAATAAGTTCGTTAATACAAGCGAAGATGTGTAGATTCTGTTCAAATTTAGAGGGTGGAGGGGGCATAATGTGTGGAAATAACACACAAGGGTGAATTCAATTAAAAAATACAAGGGTTTGGGATGGTTAGAAATTAATTATGTGTTTCTTTTCACAACCAAATAAGGTTGCATTTTTTTATTTGTTTTATTTTTCTGTAATGAACGCATTTTTTACAACAATTCTCGCTATAAAATGACTTGCAGTTTTGAATGAATTATAGATTTCCAGACCAAATTTACAAATGAGCTGTTTTTGCTTGGTGAACCCCTATAATCTGTTAAATCAAAATTTCACGTATTAGGTGCAAATTAAGATCAGTTGATTAACTGATGCTCAAGGTTGGTTGAAATTGAACTGCAGTTTTAAAGGGGTATTGAAGTTGTAGTTTGGACAGAGTTTTGACACCTGGTGACACAAACATGAATAAAGTTTAGTATACGTACAACTTCTGAATTACAGAGTGTAATATTTTGATTTGCAATGAGTTAAAATTAAATATGTTTAAACTTACGGGGTGGCACGGGGTAACTTCCTATATAGAGGTATATACAGTCGTGTCGCTGGAATTGGCCTGTGTTTTGCAGTTCTCAACTATATGAATCGGTAGTAATTTTTATGCCCCCAGATCGAGGATCGGGGGGCATATTGTTTTTGTCCTGTCTGTCTGTCTGTCTGTTTGTCCGAAGCTTTAACCTTGGCTATAACTTTTGAATTATATAAGGTAGACTTTTGATACTTGGCAAGTGTATAGGTCTAGTCAAGACGAACATAAATATGCAAAAAAATTAGATCAAAGGTCAAAGGTCAAGGTCATAGTGGTCCAAAAGGGGAAAAATTNGGAATCTGGGGGCATACGGATTTTTTTTTTAAATAACCCTGGCTATAACTTTTGAACTATGTAGGGCAGACTTTTTCATACTTGGCAAGTGAATAGGTCTAGTCAAGAGGAACATAAATATGCCCCCCCAAAAAATTAGGTCAGGTCAAAGGTCAAGGTCACAGAGGTCAAACAGGGGTGAAATTTGCTGTTTTCACATATTTTGCTGTAGAATCCTTATATTTTATCCTATCGAGACAGGGTTTGTTTTATGTTATTGCTAATAAAATTGAGCAACTGAAGTATATCAACAAATTTGCGGTAGCATTTACCGTCTTTGAGAAACAAGAGGCCCAAAGGGGACAAACGG